>CM035435.1:57664667-57682167 GCA_020310875.1 Ceratopteris richardii
ATCCTCCTCATATGTGCAAATAGCTCAAAACCATTTCAAGTAGATTGATACTTGTTTGGATGCTAAATGGCCAAGGTATGCATTTCGGAAGGTTGGTTAGAGGTTCTTGGAAAAAGTACTCCTCTTCCTCTTCGAGAGGAGCCATCATTCATCCAAAAGGGACTTCGGATGAGAAAGATATGGCCAAAAAGAAAATGGTATGCACATCCATATTCTCTATGCGGGGGGAGGGGATGTAAGTGAAAATAGTGAAACAGGGTTTCTGGAGAGCCTATATTCTCCTACTATACAATTTGTAAAACTTCTTTACTTCATATAAGAGTTTATAAAGCATACTATACATTTACTTGATTGTTCTTCAAAAATCCTTATCGAATCCACCTCTTTTTCCCTCTCAAAATGGGATCTATCCAAATTAACTCATGGGAATTATGAAGAGATTGTGGAAAGTAGGATACTGGAGAGCCAGATCCCATATGCTTCACTTAGCATTTTTTGTACAGTTTGGGTAAAACTTTTTTAGGCTAGATAGATAGAGCTTGGCAAGAGCTATCTAATGGTATGCTTCATTTCTTCATCAGAGGTTAGAATAGGGAGAAAAGTCAAACCCTAATTAAGCACAAAATGGAGGAAGAACATTTTTTGAAGTCCAAACTCTTGAAAAGCTAGGTTAATAAATCAGCATGGCCAAAAGCAAGTTAAATTAGCGATCAAGTTAAAAGCTAGGTCAATTTTGGTGATCGCATATTTTTAAGAGAAAAAGCAAAATCAAGCGATTATAAAAAACGATGAAGGCTTTTTAAATTTACGATCAATTTTTTCGCTACAAGGATCGTTGGCTTATTTTGGGGAGGCTAAAACTATATAAAGAGGTCATGGGCACACAATTTGACAATCTTGGAGCTAGAGTTGATGCTTACTTGTGTCAATCTTGGAGTTTTGAAGCTTTGGAGGTGAAGGAAGGTGAAGGAGAGGCTACTCTCTTGGAGCAAGGAGTCTTCTACAAGGTGGTGGCCGCTATCTTTTGTAAGTTAGCTTTATTTTCTGTTTTTAGGGTTTCTAAACCCTAATTTCAGAATTAGGGTTTGCTGATTTTCAGATTTGTTTCACTTTCTTGTGAGGTAAGGTTCACTTCGTTGCTCATTCGCTTCACACACACTCAGGTTATAACAGCATAATCTGAATTCCGTACATCATCATCTTCTTGGCTATTCTTCCATTTAGTGAGTGCACCACATCATACGGTTGAGTAGTACTTCCATGTTGTAATTTGGCCATCTATATTTAGTGAGTAAGCACTTTGCTTATGTTACTCACTCTTGTCTCAAGATCTCTTTCTATCTCTCACTTATCATCTTGTTTAAATTAAGTGTGTATGCTCAAAGGTTTTTAGTATTGGAAGATCCTGGGGCTCCAAATTCCAACACTTGGTATCAGAGCATAATTGACATATACACTTAATTAAGATGAGTGAGTATAGAATTGAGATTGAGGACAAGTTGGATGGATCGTCTAATTATCCTATGTGGAGTTTCATGATGATGAATTTGTTAGTGACAAAGGATTTATGGAGTATCGTCAATGGATCCTTAACAAGACCAAGACCAGAAGGCGAAGAAGAGGATACAACTACTTCAAGAGGAACTGGTGTTGCAATTACAGCTCATCAAGAACGAACTGAAGAAGAGGTAACCACTTCTACATCCAGAGTCAGAGGTAGATCCTTACCCAGAGTTCCTCCTACTGAAGATCAGGCAAGATGGGATGCTAGAGATGCTTTAGCACTCTCATTCATAGCAATGAGTGTCAAGAAGCATATTCTACCACAGATCAGATCTTGCAGAAGTTCTAGACAAGCTTGCTTGATGCTTGAGAATCTTTTTCAGAGCAGAAATCCTGCTAGGAAAGCTCACTTGAGGAGACTAGCAAATACAAGGATGAAGGCTGGTGAGTCAATTCAAACCCACATTACAAAACTCATTGACTTGAGAGATCGACTTCTAAATGTAGGAGTTGAGATATCTGATGAAGAAATGGTAAATACGCTGATTAATTCACTTCCTATCTCATATCGGTCTTTTATAACCACTTTTACACTTACAACAAGAGATAGAGAGGTTACATTTGAAGGGTTAGAATTCTTGTTACTTCAAGATGAAGATTAGTTGAAGGGAATGGAAGAGAATGAAGAAGCACTTTTGTCTTCATCAAAGGGTAAAAAGAAGAAGAAGAATAAGAAGGAAAAGCAATCCAAGAAGGAAAGTAAGTCTCGTTCATCTTCTACTTCAGATTCTGTTTACTACATCTAAAGAGAAGTCTTTTAAGAAGAAGGAAGCATTATGTCATTATTGCAAGAAACCTTGATATTTCATAGCAGTTTGTCAGAAAAAGATTGCAGCAGAAAAGAAAAAGGCATCAGGTAATGTTGCAGAAGATGATAGAAAAGGGAAATCTCAAGGTGATTCTATGCTTGTATCACCATTGAGGAAGTAGCTTTTGATCAGGCAGCTTTACAAGTTCTTTTAGCAGACCCTTGGATATTTGATTCAGATGCTACAAAGCATATGATAGGTTGCAGAGAAGTGTTTTCTTCTCTTTCATATTCTTCAGGTAGAAGAGTCACTATTGCAGATGGCAATGATTTGGATGTTGTGGGAATAGGTAGAGTAACCCTAAAGTCAAGAGAAGGTGGTATTTTCAGATTTCAGATGTTTTATATGTACCTAACATGAAGAAGAATCTGCTATCTATATCTGCATTTTTAGGTGATGGTTTCAAAGTTGTATTTGAGAGAGATCTTTGTAAGATCTTGTCACACAAAGAAGAGAAGTGTATTTTGCAAGGTGAGCACAAAGGAGGGATTTTTATTTTGTCAAAAATCAGTCAGGCATATGTTGTCAAATTTTCGTCACCGGTGGAAGATATGAAGTTATGGCATGAAAGATTTGGACATATTAGTTTTGGAGCTCTCAAGAGTATCAAAGACAGGGGTATGGTTGAGAGTTTACCCTCATTCGAGCTACCAGATGATTCAGATATATGTGAAGGTTGTCTTGAAGGTAAGATGCATAACTACCTTTCAAGAAACATGGTCATATTACAGCTACCAGGAAATTGCAGATTATTGAAAACAAGGTTGCATCGGTTCGCGTACCGGAAATTCCGGTACCATGATCCGGTTCGGTTCGGTTCGATAGCGATTCTTCCAATTTTTTTGTGTGATTCAAATGATGTTTTTTCTCAATACTCGACCCAAATTGTTGCCGATTTACAATGTACATACATATACATGTATACATACATACTGCACACACACATATAAATGTTTATAAATGTTTATAAATGTTTATGTATATGTGTATATATAATATTTACATGTACATAAGAACTCTAATACGTACCTTTCGAACCTTACCTTGAAGGTAAGATTCGGTTCACGTACCTTACCCGTACCGAACCTTACGCACCTTACGAACCTAACCACCTTGATTGAAAACAAAAATGTAGGATCACACAGTGTGACATCATTGACTATGCAATGTAGTGGCCAAATCCTATTTATGTACAAGGCTAAGAGCTATATTATGAACATCACTTAGCATTATTTTATTTTAAATGAGCTTTGTGGTTGTCAAGAATGAAGCACAACATTCAGTTGCTCTTCTCACTCTCTTCAAGAAAAGCACCATATCTTGTGCTAATTATGTCATTTTCTAGGATATTTTCAATCTCGTTTTTTATAGTGCACATGCAAGATTTTTCGAAAAGCATACTAATGGGCTGCGAAAATCAGTTTTTACGCCAATTTTTTTGGGAAAACTATGGCTTGGAGCTGGAGGCTTATAAAAAGAGGCCTATGGGCACACTTCTACACATCAACTCACACACTTGTTTATCAACAAGTGTACTCTAGGTTTTGGAGCTGTCTTGTAGCTGTTGGGAGGTGCGGTTTGCTGCTATTTCTTGGTGATTTGGTGCTGCCCTCTTGTAAGTGGCTGCATATATTCAGGTTTTCTTCAATTCTTGCAGCTGCCTCAGGTTTTTATGATCTATCACTTCAAGAGGAAGCCTTGCTGCCTCTTATTTCAGAGATGAAACCCTAATCTCTGCTAGAGTTGCAGATTTTACCATATATACCTGCACAAAGGCTGTATTTCTTACATGCAGTTTGTTGGAAAACAATGCCATATTGAGTGGTAGAAACTCTAATTTCCAGCAAACCCAAATTTTCAGATATGGTCAAAATTGATAAAAAATGGGTCAAAATTTTTATTGCATATTCTCAAAGTGCCCTTTTAAGAGCTTTCTATTGATATACAACACTTTCACATTGGTGGCCTAAAAACCCCTCAAAAAGGGAAATCATAATTTCTGATTTTAGAGTGCTTTCCATCAAATTTTAATTGATGGCGGAGATTAAAAGATTGAAAAGCAACTTAAATCAATCTCAAGCTTATCTAAGCTCAAACTCTAGGTTTTAGAGCTAGGTGCAGGTCTTGTGCAGATTTGGAGTACATTTGGGTGTTTTTATAGCTGATTTTGAAGTTCTTACTGCAGCCCACCTTCTCTTTCACACACACCAAGCGTGTGCCAGTTGATCATAGTAAGTTACAACTATATTTTCCTTATCTTCATCTCTTGCTCATATACCAGCTGATCCACCTCCTCCTTCAAGAAGTGAAGACTATCTAGCTGCTGCATATGTCAGAGGAGTACCACATTTAGCTAGCTTTCGCTGCTTGACTGTTTATAACAGTCATCTATCTTCAAATCAACACTTACACATGCACTTCTTTTGCTCCTAGGCACTATTCTCTATTCTTGTACCTAGAACCCTTTATTTCAGCCTATATTCAGTTTTGTGATTATTCCCAAATTGTATTTACATTCCATAATCGAGCCATTCTATTTTGAGCAGCATTTGCTATTCTTTATATTTCTCTTGTCCCTTGTCTATTCTCTTTGTCATTCATCCACATTGTTTGGTTCAAGGAGTGTATGTGTTGAGGTTCTAAGTACTGGAAAAATCTTGTGGTTATTTATTGGGCGTACCTCGCTTCCAACGTTTGGTATTAGAGCGTTGTACACATACATAACTTGTTCCCAAGATGAGTGTCTTTAGAGATAGAGTGGAACAAGAGGATAAGCTTGATGCAATGTCCAATTATCTAATGTGGAGTTCCATGATGATGAATTTGTTAGTTTCCAAGGACTTGTGGAATATTGTCAATGGCAAATATCCAAGGTCAAGACAAAGATACAGAAGATGTAGGCTCTTCTTCTAAGAAGTATGTTGTCCCAATTTCTGCTTAACGAATTGAAGAGAAAGAAGAAAAAGAAATTATTTCAACATCCACATACAAAGGGAAGTAGATTCAGCCATCAAAGCAAAGTTGAGATGGGATTCTAGAGATAAACTCTCACTTATTGCTATGGGTGTTAAGGGTCATATTATTTCAACCTTGGTTTGAGCTCGAGAATCTCTATCAAATCAAAAATCTTTCAAGGAAGGACCATTTAAGGAGACAACTAGCAAATACACACACGAAAGTTGGTGAGTCATTACAAGCTAATATTTTGAAGCTTGAGGACATTCGTGATCAACGACGTAATGTCGGAGTATGCATTTTTGATGAAGAGATGGTGAATGCACTTATTAATTCACATCCATCTACATATCGTTCTTTTGATACTTCTCTCTCTCTCTACAAGAAATAGAGAACTATCATTTGAAGAGTTGAAGCTCGTGTTGCTTCAATATGGAGATCCAAATGCAAGAAGAAGAAAACTTTCAAAAAGGAGAAGAAAACTCAACAAAACAAGAAGGAAAGTAAGTAATATATCACTTCATTACATCTTCTTCAACCTTTACTTTAACTACTTCTACCACACTTTAGGAGAAATCTACTTTATCCACATCTACACTGAAGAAGGGTATATGCCATTATTGCAAGATTCTAGGTCATCATATTGTAGAATGCAGAAAGAGGATTTTCAATGAAAAGAAAAAAGCATAAGGTAACAATGCTGAAGAGATATTAAGAACGAAGTCTCTAGTGAAGAATCTTTTGCATGTGTTAGTGTAGAAGAAGTGGCATTTGATCAAACAACGTTAAATGCAATATATGAAGATCCTTAGATTTTTTATTTTGGAGCTACGAAGCACATGACAAGCTGTAAGAAGGTATTTCCATTTCTTGCTAACTCTACAAGTAGAAGGGTGACCATAGCAGATGGTCATGATTTGGATGTAGTTCGTGTTGGAGTAGTTACTCTAAAATCAAGAGAAGGTGGTAAATTCACAATTTGTAATATCTTATATATACGAGATACAAAAAAAGATTTTGCTTTCTATCTCTACTTTCTTATGAGATGGTTATAAAGTTGTTTTTAAGGAGGACTCGTGTCAAGTCCGTATGAGGAACATTATCTATTACAAGGTGAAAGCAGAAGCAACATATTTATCTTATCCAAGATCAGCCATGCTAATCTTGCTAGGTCTTGTGCACCAAATGAGAATATAAAGTTATCGCATGCAAGATTTGGTCACATAATCTACATAGCTCTCAAATCTATGAAGGATAAAGGTATGGTTGAGAATTTGCAAACTTTTGATTTATCATTTGATGTAGAATCAGGCGAAGGATGTTTTGAAGGAAAGCTTCGTAAGCTTCCATTCAAGAAGCATGGATTTATTACTGCCAATGAAAAGTGGAAATCATCCATTCATATGTTAATGGGGCCATGAGAGCATATTCTATTTATGTGCATATATACTTTGTCACTTTTATGGATGATTATTTTATATATTCTTGGGTGTTTGGATTAAAGACCAAGTCAGAAGTTTTTTCTACCTTCAAGAAGTTTGTATCTATGGTTGAAAATGAAAATCAGTCCGAAATTCATAGAGGAAGAGAGTACATATCCAATGACTTTAAGTCATACCTTGAAGACAAAGGTAGCTCTTATCAACTCGTTATTGCATACACCCGAGAACACAATGGTGGTGCAGAGAGAAAGAATAGGACACTTGTTGAAATGGTTTGTAGTATAATGTCTTCAAAGAAGCTTTCAACAAAGTTTTGATATGATGCTGTTCACACAGCTAATCATATTCTTAATAGGTCTCCCACAAAAGCTTTGAAGACGATTACACTTTATGAAGCATACTATGGTAAGAAGCTCAATGTATTTCGAAGTTTTTGGTTCTCCCTCTTATGCTCACATTGAGAAGAAAGAATGTGGTAAGCTTGATGAGGTAGCTATTAAAGCCATTTTTATTGGTTATGTTATCGAAAGCAAAGACTATATATCCTATGTGCTAGAAACATGTAAAATGCTACTCTCACACAATGAATATGTAGCAAAAAATCAGATTTATGATAAAGATGCAGATATTCTAGAATTTATAAAGGCACATAATCATGCATTGTTTGAAAGGAATTTGGATCCTTATATTCAGCCATATTGAGGGGGGGATGATCAACCTTTTTAGACTCCTACAAAGGTTTATAAAAATAAAGGTGAAAAGAAAGTAGATACCACTCTTATTCTGCTGAATATCATGCGCCATCACCACAACCTACATCTTCGCCTATTCCTACTCAACCTATTGAAGAAGAACGAGTTTGTAAAATTAGAGAATCTTCAAGAGCTCCAAAGGAAAGAAATATAGAGGAATAGGAGATTGCAGTAGTTTTTTAGAAACTTCCAAAGTGTTCTTGCAAATTGTGCAAGATAGTGGCATCCAAAGTTTCAAAGGAAGGACAAGAAGTCGAAAAGATTGTGCAAATCAAGTAAATTATGCATAAGCTTTTGAAATTCATAACATTCTTGCACTAGCTTGAGTTAAGAGTGAACTTGCTAGTGTCAAAAATGCATTAGTTGGTCTTGTTTGGAAGAAAGCAATGCAAGAGGAGTTTGATTCTATACATAAAAAGCAAACATGGAAGCTCTGTGAGTTACCAAAGGATAGAAAAGCTATTGTTGTCAAGTGGATCTTTAGGATAAAAAAAAGCCGATGGCATAATTTACATGTATAAACGAAGATTAATTGTCAAAGGTTATGCACAAAAGAAAAATATAGACTATGATGAAATATTTGCTCTTACTTCTAGAATGACCATAGTCAGGATTGTTCTTTCTCTTTTTGCATTCTTTGGTTGGAATGTATATAAGTTAGATATAAAATTAGTTTTTTCTTTAAAAATAGTGATCGTCATGAAGATGTTTATATACTACAACTGGACCGTTTTGAAGAATCAGTACTCTATATGCATACTTATAAAAGCTCTCTATGCTTTGAAGCAAGCACCAAGGGCTTGGTATGAAAATGCATTTGTATCTTTTATCTATTGGTTTTAAAAATTAAAGTTTCCCCTATCCTCTGTGTTAAATTAGAAATGAATGTTTTAATCATTATCATCATTTATGTTTAAGGAAACGAAAGCAAGACAACAAGAAAAACGCAGTGAGCTATGGCGGAACAATCGAAGAGAGGTGAAGAGACACATTCACATATGCATTCAGAGGATAAGACATTGTAGAGAGAGAATGTGTTCTCTCTCATACATGCTCACGGATCAATAAGTTGAATTGTGCCTTACATTTCTTTTAGTAAAGAGTCATTCTTACACAAATTCGTATGGCTCATTGGGCAATAGAAAAGGGATAAGATAAGGATGAGATTTCTTCCCTTTAAGAGGAGATTCATATCAAAGCGTATTGTCGAGCTTGATTGTACAAGTAGCTCTTTGGGAGCTATCCTTTCCTCACAACTAAGGTAGGGTGGTACAAAAATATGTTTCCTTCCCATGTACAAGAAGGTGGTACAATGTTTATATCCTTTCTTAAAGAAACTCATGGGTGGTACAAATCCTTCCCTATACAAATGGGGATGGTACAAAGGGATCGAGGGGTGGCCAGTTACGTTTTTTTCTCATTATTTTGTTGCTTGCTTTTGAATTCCTCTTTTCCTTCGTTGCTTTGTTGTTTGACTTGGCCTTGGTTGTTGGTACTTTTATGGTTGTAGGCACTTGTTTATGAGAAATCATACAAAGACAACTAAAAGATTACTTGAGAAGGGTCCTTCTCTCAAGGTGAGAGGGTGTCTAATTCTCAACATAGAACAAAAATAAATGGCATGCTTAAATCTATATGAATAGGAGTGATTACAAAGCACTAAGAGCTTTTGGGTATAATTTATCCTCCATATTTCTTGCTTTTATTGGATACAAAAAGATTTCTTTTTTGAAGCATTGTGTTGAAACAATCCACCATATGAACTACAGCTCCCCCAAAGAAAACATAAATCTTTAAGTGTTTGAATATTTGGCCTTGATGGGTATGTAAGGTGCACACACTTAGTCCAATGGCATGCTTAAATCTATATGAATAGGAGTGATTACAAAGCACTAAGAGCTTTTGGGTATATTTTATCCTCCATATTTCTTGCTTTTATTGGATACAAAAAGATTTCTTTTTTGAAGCATTGTGTTGAAACAATCCACCATATGAACTACAGCTCCCCCAAAGAAAACATAAATCTTTAAGTGTTTGAATATTTGGCCTTGATGGGTATGTAAGGTGCACACACTTAGTCCATTGATCCCCCTTTTAAATTAGTCACCATGTTTAGTCCTCCATAAAGTCTAATGGAAGCCTCTCTTGCAAGTGGATTTGGCCACAGAGCCGATATGCAGCTAGCTGAATCACCAAAATCTTTGTACGCGGGCATTAGGAGGAGGGGAAACGAAAGCATGACAACGAGAAAAACGTAGTGAGCTATGGTGGAACAACTAAATAGAGGTGAACAACTAAACAACTCAGTTCGAAGAGCTTCTTGTGAGTTCATGCTCGTGGTGTGTGTGTGTTGTGGGGTGCATGTGTGAGCATGTATTCACTCTGAGTTCTATACCCACTATTGGGCACTGATGATGTTAGTGGGGATGTCATCGTATTGAGTTGATACCGTGCATAATGAAGCTGATATGCTATATAGTCTTGTGGTTGACTACCATGAGCTTATGGTTGCACTTTCATTTGAGGGTGAATTTGGGGTTTTGCCTGGATCCATTTTGGTATATAACTAAATAGAGGTGAAGAGACACATTCATGTATGCATTCAAAGGATAAGATATTGTAGAGAGAGAATGTGTTCTCTCTCGTACATGCGCATGAATCAATAAGTTGAATTGTGCCTTACATTTCTTGTAGAAAAGAGTCTTTCTTATACAAATTCGTATGGCTCATCAGCCAATAGAAAAAGGATAAGATAAGGATGAGATTTCTTCCCTTTAAGAGGAGATTCATATCAAAGTTCATTGCCAGTATATGTTGTTAGTATGATTATGATAGATCCCAAGGACTCAAAATCTTCATATTTTTAAGTGAAAGCTTAAGAAAGTATTTGATGATAATGATCTTGGATTTTTACATTATTATCTTGGCATTGAAATCATATTCAAGAATGATTGTATCTATATGACACAAAAAAAGATCAGTTAGAGGCTTTTGGAAAGGTTTGATATAATAGATTCTAAACCTATGCAAAGTCCTATGGATGCTATTGTGTCATTAGTACCAGATTCAGGTTTAGAACTTTTTGATGCTACTCTTTATAGCCAAGTGGTTGGATGCTTGATATATTTATGCAATACACATCCTAACATTCAGTTTGCAATTTCTCAAGTATGAAGGTTCATGCAAAAACCTCTAAAAATTCTTGGAAAGTAGTTAAGGTAATGCTCAGATATTTGAAACGAACTACGAATTATGCTATGGTAGGTGACACAGAGTCAAGAAGAAGTACAAGTGACTATTGTAACTTGTTCTTATGTTGGAGAATGCTTTATATCTTGGTATTCTAAGAAACAACCAAGAGTAGCTAGATCTTCAAGTGAAGCAGAGTATAGGGCTGCATTTATAGCTACGCTTAGGCTATTTGGTTGCAAGAAATCCTAAGTTATCTTGTTGTTTATGTTCATCTTCCTATGGAGATATATGCAGATCGTCAAAGTGCTATAGCCTATTGCTATTGCAAAGAATCTCTAATTTAAAAAAATGGTCAAAATGCTCAAAGTATTTTCATATATTCTTAAAGCTCTCATCAAGAGCTTTATAATGATAAATAATACCTGACCATAAGAGGTCATTCAAAGCATCAAAACTCTAACCTTAATTTTGAGTTTTGTGCTCTTCAAAGAAGCACATCATTCGGTAGCTCTTTTCACCCTCTTCAAGAAAAGCACCATATCATGTGTTATTTATGTCATTTTGTTAGATATTTTTATAATTTCGTTTTTTCATAGTGCATGTGCAAGATTTTCATACAAAACTCACGAAAATCGCAGTAATGGGCTGCAAAGTGGTTAGGTTCATAAGGTTCGTAAGGTTCACTATGGGTAAGGTATGTGAACTTAATCTTACGAACCATTAGATTTGTTGCGAGCTAATCTCTTTTAGGGTTGCTACCGTATATACTGTTGGGGATAAAGGCCCAAGGACTCTCCTTTTGTAGATTTTGACCCTTCCATGTGAAAGCTCTCTTCGAGAGCTTTCTAGACATATTTTTGTTATATTTTTTGGACCCCAAATTGGGGAGTTATAGGCATTTACATTATTTTTATGACTTTTGGTCATTGGCCATGTGTGAACATGCCCAAATGACCTAAAAGTCACTTATCAATAAGACTTGGTCCCAAATCTCTCATAACTTGATTGGGACTTCTTCAATTTCAGCTTCTCCATCTTCTTCTCCAAATTTCTGCGCAGGTTTCTCTCTATACTTTCTCTCTCCTCACGACATAGCTCTTCGCGGCCTCTTTCAACTGGTATTAGAGCTTTGAGCTGTTCCATCGCGACAAAGATGTTCTTGCATTTGGGGGATTTTTCATCGCGAAAAACCTTTTTTTTTCGCGATAAAAGTGCTGTTTTTGGAGGATTACTTCATCCCAGAGCAAAGCTGAAGCAAATTTTGTGCTTTTTAGAGAGTTTCATCGCGAAGAATCTTTTCTATTCTTCCTTTCGTATCCCCACATGTCATTTTCAGCATCCACATTGCTGATTTTTTCATCTATAGGTCTTGTGTGGCAGAAATTCTCTCTCATTTCAAGTGGGAGGACATGTACAAAGATTGAAGAAGTGCATGGAAATTTATTACAGAAGGTCATTTCTTTGATTTTACAGGTCATATTGCCCCCAAATATTGGGGCTTTTGTGAAAACAAGCACCCATTGACTTGGTTTTCCATCTATGTATGCCTTTTGTCGTTGGAAAACAACAAATTTGTTGTTTTTGATGCAATTACATCTTGCTTGAATTTTCTGAAATTTTTTGTAGAAAATTTCAGAAATTGTTTTTTTGCAAGTTTTGAACAGTATTTGGGCTTAATTTCTCAAGCTATAGTGTCGTAAGGACAACAGATGAATTTTACCTTTTTTGGTGAAATTTTGAAGTTCTTAGTGTGCAAACATGGCCTCTACCTCCTCTGATGTCAAAAGCTTGTTTGAGATCAAGAGATTTGAAGGTAGCGGTTTTGATTTGTGGAAAGAAAGAATGTTGGGCATCCTCTTTCTTAAAGAATTGTGAAGGGACTCTTGAGGAAGTCAAGCCTGAAGATATGACAGATGCAGCATGGATGAACCTAAACAAGAAGGCCATCACTTACATCAAGATGGCTGTATCATATGAAATCTTAGTGGATTTGAAAGGCCTTATAACTGCTTTTGAGATATGGGAGAAGCTGAAAGCCACTTATGAAAATACCACGCCTGTAAAT
This sequence comes from Ceratopteris richardii, assembly GCA_020310875.1. NCBI lineage: Eukaryota > Viridiplantae > Streptophyta > Polypodiopsida > Polypodiales > Pteridaceae > Ceratopteris > Ceratopteris richardii. Next base: position 57,677,446 of record CM035435.1, read on the forward strand.
CAAGTGCATCTTATGCGTAAGCTAGTGTGTATGCAGCTTGATGAGTCAAAAAGTGCGGATAAGCACTTATCTTCGTTTACAGGTACTCTTTCACAATTGAAGGACTCAGGATTACCTCCATTTGATGATAAGCTTAAGGCCATCTTCTTGTTGATGACCTTACCTGATTCATGGAAAACATTGGTTGTTTCACTTTCGAATAGCCCCAATCTTACCTTTGATGGTGTAAGGGGTTCTATTTTGAATGATGAAATCAGGAGGAAAGCTAGTGGAGAGGGCAGTGGTTCAGCCAATGTGGCTAGAGGAAGAACAAAAAAGAAAAGTGGAAATGTACAGAGGAACAGGAGCAAAAGCAAAGGCAAGGCTGAAGTGACTTGTTGTCAATGTGGTAGGAAAGGTCACAAGAAGCCTGATTGCAGATACTATAAAGCTGAACTAGAAAGAAAGAAGAATACCGGTGACTAGAAGAAAAAGGACACCAAGAATGAATCACATGATACCTCAAAGGACAAAGACAAAGAGAAAGCCAATGTTGCCTCTAGTGTCATCATTGAGGAGCTATCGGATGCAGAAGATATTCTTTGTGCTACTATGGCAGTAGAGCATGCCGAAGTTATTGATGCTTCTATTAATATTCATTCACAAGATATGCAGATCACAAAGAAGGATTTGATTGATGCATTGCTTACTGCGAATGATGCTTTGTCACAAACATGGATTTTAGATTCAGGTGCATCGTTTCATGTAACTCCTATTAAGGAGTGTTTTACTACCTTAAATGCAGGAAACCATGGACATGTATATCTTGGAAATAACCATGCTTGTTCTATTGAAGGTATTGGCACAGTGCATCTCACAGTGGATGGTACTAATGAGCTGGTTTTGCATGATGTAAGGTATGTACCAAGCATCAAGAAAAGCTTATTGTCTGTTGGGAAAATGGATATGCATGGATATAGTACCCTCTTTGAGAAGGGGTCATGGAAGCTTATCAAAGGCTCTAGGCTGATTGTTAAAGGTACAAAGAAAGGGACTCTTTATTGCTTGCATGGTAAAGCCTTGCTGGGCAAGTTTATTGCTTTGCTGAAATCCATTCATATATGGAATTATGGCATAAAAGGCTTGGCCACATGAGCCAAAAAGGCCTTGATAAACTATGTAATTTGGACAAGTTTGATGCTAAAGGCTCAAAACTTGATTTGTGTAATGAATGCCAATATGGTAAGCAAATAAAGAATTCCTACTACTCTGTGTCTCTCGTAAGTCTAATGTGCTTGATCTTGTTCATTTTGATGTTTGTAGCATGCCCACAAAATCTATGGGGGGTAACTTTTTTTCTTTGGTTGATGACTACTCTAGGAAGCTTTGGGTATATTTGTTAAAACTAAAGATGAAGCCTTTGCTGCATTTAAGAAATTTCATGCATTTGTGACCACTCAAACAGGTAGAAAGCTGAAATGCTTACGTATGGATAATGGGGGTGAGTTTACAAGCGCTGAATTCAATAGATTTTGTGAAAATCTTGGTATTAAGAGGGAGCTAATAGTCCCATACAGCCCCTCTTCCAACGGTGTGGCTGAAAGGTATAATAGGACTTTATGTGAGAGGGCGAGATGCATGCTGTCCACAGCTAATCTCCCTCATGGATTTTGGGGAGAGGCTTTAAAAACTGCAGTTCATGTTTGCAGTCGATCCCCTCATATGTCCTTAAAAGGTGGCATTCCAGAAGAGGTTTGGTCTGGCAAACGAGCTTCATATGACCACCTACGCATCTTTGGTTGTGATGCTTTTGTGCATATAAGGCCTGAGTTGAGAAGCAAGTTAGATGCAAAGTCCATGAAAGGAACCTTCATGGGTTATGGAGATGAAGGTGAAATGGGCTACAGGATTTGGCTATCTCAACTCAAGAATACGCAGCTGAGATGTTGTATTTAATGAGGCAAGGCTGCTCAAAAATAATTGTGCCTCTAAAGATGACCATAAAAGAGTCAAATTTCAGCATGTACAGCCACCAATTGAATCTGATATGAACCCTCGGGATGCACCACATATGGCTGGAAATGACAATGAGCCCATGGTTATTGAGCGGATGATGCTGGACAGCAAAATGATACTCCTGAAGGGCATATGCAGCCACCTATTCATGCTGAAAACAGGGCTGGAAATGATGTACAGCAGCCCGTTAACAATGAAGAAGTTAATGTACCTCCTGATGTAGATCCATTGCCTGGTAATGTGGATCATTGGGTAAGAAGATCTATACGTCCTAGGAGGCTAGTGAATAGATATGATCCCTCTATACATTATATTATGTTATCAGATGAGGGTGAGCCTCTTACTTATAAAGAGGCAAAGCTATGTGAGCACAAGAAGAAGTGGGAGTTAGCCATGCACGAAGAGATAAAGGCCTTGCATGCAAATGATACTTGGGATTTGGTTGAGTTACCCAAAGGAAGGAAAGCCATTCCCAACAAGTGGGTGTACAAAATCAAAACTGTTGATGGCAAACCCAACTATAAGGCAAGGCCGGTTGCTAAGGGATATGCCCAAAAAGAGGGCATTGATTTCCAAGAAGTGTTCTCTCTAGTGGTGAAAATGACCACTTTACGTGTGTTGTTTGCTCTCACAGCTGCCTTGGATTTGGAATTATTCCAAATGGATGTTAAAACAGCCTTGTTGCATGGTGATTTAGATGAAGAGCTGTACATGAAACAGCCAGAAGGATATGCCATTCCTGGAAAAGAGCATCTGGTATGCAAACTGAAAAGGAGCTTATATGGGCTGAAACAGGCCTCCAGACAATAAACATGAGTTTAAAAGAAGCCATGCAGATCGCTGTTTGTACACCAAAAAGGATGAAGATGGCAGCCCAATTATTCTTGTACTGTATGTAGATGATATGCTGCTTGCTGGGAAGAAAAAGGGCACTCTAAATGCTCTAAAACAGCCGCTGAACTCTGCATTCTCAATGAAAGACCTTGGGGAAGCTGAGCATATTCTTGATATGCGTATAAAAAAGGATAGGCAGCAGCATACTTTGCAGGTATCCCAAGAAAAGTACATTGAAAAAGTGCTGGACAGATTTAATGTGGCTGATGCTAAGCCTCTTGGAGTGCCATTGCAATTGCAGCCACATGTTAAGCTTTCCAAGGATGACTGCCCCAAAGATGATGATGCAGCCAATTACATGAAGTGTGTTCCATATGCATCAGCTTGTGGTTCACTTATGTATGCTATGGTTGCAACTCGGCCAAACATTGCTCATGCAGTGGGAGTTGTTAGCAGGTTCATGGCTAATCCTGGTAGAGCTCATTGGGAGGCAGTCAAATCTATCTTGAGATATTTGAAAGGGACCAAAAGTAAATGCTTATGTTATGGAAAGGGTCCATTGGAGTTAAAAGGATTTTGTGATTCAGACATGGCGGGTGATGTGGACACACGCAAGTCCATAAGTAGCTATGTATACATCCTTGCAGGTGGAGCTATTTCATGGTGCTCTAGACTTTAGAGGATAGTTGCACTATCTACTACAGAGGCTGAATATATTTCAGCCACAGAGGCTTCCAAAGAAGCCATTTGGTTAGCTCCCCTCTGCAGTGAGTTTGGGATGCCTGAAAAGGCACCTGTTCTTGGATGCGATAGCCAGAGTGCCATATGTTTGGCAAAGAATGCCATGTTTCATGCTCGCACAAAGCCTATTGATGTGAGATATCACTTCATCAGAGAGGTGTTAGAGGATGGCCCGATCACTTTGATCAAGGTCAATACTTCACAGAATCCTGCAGATTCTCTCACGAAGTGTCTACCCAAGGCACAACATCAGCTATGTATGCAGATGGTGGGAGTTACTTAGCTTAAAGGAGCCTCTTTGGTCCTTTAAGTGGGAGGTTGTTGGGGATAAAGGCCCCAAGGACTCTCCTTTTTGTATATTTTTGACCCTTCCATGTGAAAGCTCTCTTCGAGATCTTTCCAGACATATTTTTGTTATATTTTTTGGACCCTAAATTGGGGAGTTATAGGCATTTACATTATTTTTATGACTTTTGGTCATTGGCCATGTGTGAACATGCCCAAATGACCTAAAAGTCACTTATCAATAAGACTTGGTCCCAAATCTCTCATAACTTGATTGGGACTTCTTCAACTTCAGCTTCTCCATCTTCTTCTCCAAATTTCTGCACAGGTTTCTCTCTCTACTTTCTCTCTCCTCATGCAGAAGCCCACTCCCTTGGCATTTGGAGCAACCGAGCACACCACGACGTAGCTCTCCGCGGCCTCTTTCATATACCTGCACATAGGCTGTATTTCTTATATATAGTCCTATTTTACTCCTATTCAAGCACATTCACATCTTCTCATAACTCCTAGGCACTCTTTTCTCATATATTTGTACCTCGAACCCTCTTACATTAAGTTTTATTTTCAGATTTATTATTCACATTGTATTGTTATTTTTTCATCAAGTAGTAAACAACTTTAAAAGTAGCATTCAGCTGCATGTTACATTGTGTGTCTCTTGTCTATTTCTCACAGTCATTCATCTATTTTATGCGGTTCAAGGTGTGCGTGCTTAAAGTTCAAGTGTTGGAAAGATCTTTGGGAATTTATTGGGCCTACCTCACTTTCAAAAAACATTAGCTATTTTGTTTTAATGGGGTCATGAAGATAACATGTCATCAGCATAGATGATCACTATGGAGATTTATACGTTTTGAGTCTGTA
>CM035435.1:57694667-57702167 GCA_020310875.1 Ceratopteris richardii
TTGCACGATGTCAAAATCAAATTCTTGGAATATGAGTAACCATCTCCATACTCTACCTCTGACCTGTAGTTTGTTAAGCAAACACTTTAAAGCTTGATGATCATTTATTATAGTGAACGTTGTGCCCAAGATGTAATGCTTGAAATTTTTTCAAGGCAAAAACTATTGCCAAAGCCTCCCTTTTTGTTGTGCTATAATTTTTCTCTGCTTTGGATAGAAGTCGACTCGCATAATGCACTGCTTGGTTTAGCTTGTTTGTGATGTTTGGTTAAGGGAGAAAGATCTCCTCATCCGAAGTGTAGAAGCAGAAACTGAAGTATACAAAACACCTTTTTGGAACTCTGGATTGTAGTGACATGAGACATGTTTGATATTTAACTCTTGGTTAACTAGTATAAACATGTATAAATTCAATTTAAGTTTCAAGTTTCAACATTCACAATGATGAGGACACTATCTGGATTGTGAACTGCTTTAGATCACGGTCTGTATGTTTTACCTGGCAATCAAGGAATGCAGCTCTATTTGAGTGCAAGCATGCCCTCTGATGCTCTTTCAACTAAGCTCATCAAAATTTAATATTTTATACGTTGCTGAGCATATACAAAGCTGACAAGAAGGCACATCTACATTGTTGAGCATATACAAGCTGACACAAAGGCATTTGTCTCAGTGAATTGATTATCTTTGTACATATCAAGAATCAAAGAAACACTCTTACCCCAAAAGAGTAAGTCTGTGTATAGATTTTCCCTAGTTTTTGTGGGATTCGGGGTGATTTTGCAGGTCCAATATCCATTCCTTGTAAGTTTGAGCTGGTCAAATTGCCAGAAGAAAAGAAGAAAACAAAAAGAAAAAGACAATATATTTGTATGCATAGAAAAAGCATGAACATTATATTCTTCTTTCTCTTCCTCTTCTTTCTTTTTAATCTTTTGGGACTGACAGTCTGGGTTCTTGTGTATATATGCAGTTTAAGGAGAATTTTGAGTTTGACCCAGCAGAAAACATTGAAATACCAGTAAGATTTAAATATTTATAGGAAAACCTTGCATCCTTTTGGTGCATATGAATAATGTTAATTTGTCCAATGTTATGTTGAGGCAGGTTGAGCTTTCATTCATGGAGTCTGTAAAAGGCTGTACCAAGAAAGTGGAATATAACACAAACGTTCGTTGCAATTTGTGTAGTATGTGATGGATATCTAATTGCCTTCTTTAAACACACGTATTGCTTGGGAGTACCGATTATCATATTTTGGTTTGCAGAGGGTACTGGAGCTGCCCCAGGTGCTAAGGCACAGGTGTGCAAGTCATGCAGGGGCCGGGGTTCAGTAAGTTTTGGCATCATAGCTAAATTACTTACAAGTCGTAATCTAATTGCTGTCACTGAGGAACTGACCTTTTTGCACTAACAGACATGTTTTAGCAAAGGTTTTGTTTCTTTTGAAACAACATGCTCAGCTTGTGGTGGTGAGGGCAGAGTAATAAAGGTATCAGTCAAGAAAAGGCTATACAAATTTCATTACTATATATATATATATATATATATACATATATATATATATATATATATATATATATATATATATATATATATATATATATATATATATATATATATATATATATATATATATATATATATATATATATATATATGGTACAAATTTCTCATGCGCTTTTGATTCAGCTAAAAGCAGTCATTTCCTCTTTGCACTAGGAGAATTGCAAGAGTTGTTATGGTGTAGGAACCTTTCCAAAGCTGAAAGAAGTGGAGATTGACTTCCCTCCTGGTTGGTGCAGTCTCCTTATATGCCTGGTAGAGTTGTACACGTAGCTGATTTTTTTTTTAAAATTTTTTACTTTGATATTTTAGGGGTGAAAAATGGTGAAACTTTACGTTTAGCTGGTGAAGGTGGAGCTGGTCCCCGTGGACATCCACCAGGGGACCTATTTGTGAAGTTAAAGGTACAGAATTATGTTTGAAATGCTTACTTTTTAAATAACCAAAGATTTTTCATGGAAATCAAACTGTGTGGGAATACCTCTTCATGCATGGATGTAGGTGCTGCCAGATCCTATTTTCCGTCGGCAGGGATCTGATGTCCATGTGGATTCTTCAATCAGTTTTACTCAGGTATTTAAATTCTTTTCATGAGGTTTCTGCAGGGTCATACTTGCTGACTAATTTATACATTTCTGAAATTAGGCCATCCTTGGAGGAACTGTGCAAGTACCCACATTAACAGGGCATGCAGTACTGAAGGTGATTGCCCTCGAAATAACTGTTTGTTAGGAATCCTTCATGCATATAGAACTTGGCCTCTGACAATAATGGTCATTTCTGAGTGCATATAAAAACTTACTTCCTTTGTGACTACAGATCCTGCCCGGAACACAGCCAGGCCAAAAGCTATGCTTGAAGGGAAAAGGTTTACAACTTATCTGCCTTATAGATTGTTCTGTTAGAATGAAAAAAGCTTGAGGCTTCTTATCGATCGACGATTAGTAAATAATTCTGCACAAGTAAAACATGTTTTTAGTGCCTTCCCCCCTTCCTACCTTACCTTTCGTAAGGTGATCCAGATAAGTCCTTTGGTAAACAGAACTGCAGTAACATTTAGTACACATTAGTACAACAGGAACTCGTAGAACATCTGAAATTCATCTGCATTCATTTTTATGCGAGGGTTGTTTTTGTTCTCCTGGTTTAATTTCTTTCCAGATCTACGACCTTTTTCTTTTACTGGAGATATTGGATTTTAATTTCACTGTCTGCAGTGTTTAGTGTGCCTTTATAGAGCGGAAGATGCTCAAACATGTTTTGATTTGGAAATCAGCATTTTGACAAATGGCTTAAACAGAAGCTTTTTAGCATTTTCTGAGTTCTCATTCTTCTTCAGATATCTGTTCAATGCTTGGATGTGATGTGCCCCTATGTCTCTGTTATGCTCTCTGCTGCTCATTACTCTCAGATTTATGTATTAAGTTTGTGAGCTCTGTGTTCAGCACTCTGAATTCATGCTGCATATGTCGATGGCTATAAATACCATTCATCAGTTCTGTCAGTGTTGTGCAACATTTATCAGTAGCAGCATCGGGAAACCTCTTCATGGTTGCCTAGGATGGACTCTCATTCATCAACTTGAATAAGAGGTGATAGAGAAACATAGTCTTGGTGTATCAGCAGTCTCCATTCTAGTTTCCAAAAGTAATGGACTTACTTTTGAAAACTAGAATGATTCGGGATAGTGCAGTGGCATGGCTACATCTGAGGGAGAGGAGACAGCATTGCGAGATACAAGATTTGTCTTTATATAGAGATGTGTTATATGCTTTTACATGGTCTCTGCTTTAGGAAAAAAGCTAAAAAACCAACTTCTGTGAAAGCTGGTAGATTTTCCGCTGGGATTACATTTTTATATTTTTATTGCGAGATACAAGATTTGTCTTTATATAGAGATGTGTTATATGCTTTTACATGGTCTCTGCTTTAGGAAAAAAGCTAAAAAACCAACTTCTGTGAAAGCTGGTAGATTTTCCGCTGGGATTACATTTTTATATTTTTATACTCTACTCTTATCTAGTAAAAATCATATATAATGGACTTGATTTTCATGAGAAAACTGTTTTTCAATGCTTTTGATAATTTAACTTCGAAATTAGGGTTTGACTTTTGACCTTTGAACTGTTGCCAGGCACCAAAGTGCTATATATCATTAGAAAGCTCTCTTTAAGCTCTTTCATAATTTCTCATAAGAAACTTTGCAGCTTTTTGACAATTTTTGTCCAACCTTTGACCATGGTATGACTTTGTGTATTTGACTTCATCTATCTTGCAAGTGGGGTCCCTAGTGGAAGTTTGCCCCAATAATACATTATTTCCAAGAATCCCATCCTAACTTGACACTCTGGAATATGCAAGGTAGGCAGTGTTGTAACCTGACGCGTCAGGAATTTTTTTCCTGACGTCAGGTTCAGCGTCAGTAACCTGTACGTCAGTAACGGGTAGCTGACGGGGTTGTTGCAGAATCGACTTTTTGCGGGTTTTTTACTTGTTTTCTGGCCTGCATTCACAGATCGATTATCTGTGCATTCTCTGCAGCACTATTGTCGAGTGCTTACAAGTCTCTCCATGGACAATATGCCCTCAACCTGACCGCTCAAGAGTCAAGCTTGAGCTTTGAGGCTGCACTTTGCACTGTCCTGCAGCCAGCCTCCTTCAAATTCAGCCTTTCCACTTGTAGACAGTCCTCAGCCTTCAGCCATTGTCACTCAGCAGAGTCCAGACAGTCCATAGACAGGGCCAAGGCTACAAGCCTTCCAGCTACAAGTTTACAACACTTGTCACTAACTTATAAAGTATGTACAAATTTTAACAGTACAATGTGTTCACTGTCCACTGTCACAAATCATGTGCTGAAGCCTTACACATGATTGACCAATGGATTACTTATGTACATGATATACATTAATGATTGGAATTTGTATACATATTACTAATTAGTAATTTCAGACAATACTCTTTAGTCTACAATTCACATTCAATAAAATCTAATTGCAATTACTTTTTGGGTGTTGTGTAGATGCCTCGCAAGGCAAGAGGGGAATGATAATTTATGGACAAAGTGAAACCTTTACCCAAAGGGAATTGGACACTCAAGTGTAAATTGTAGTAATATACATAATGATAATCCGTATGCATAATGATATACATATATTTATACACATATATATGTGTATCTATTTATATATAATATGATATTGTTGTCTATAATTATTATTGTAGTATGCACTATATTTATTTTTAATTTTTTGTCAAAATTTTTAGTTGTGTCAGATAACGTCAGAAATGTTTTACCGTACCCGTCAGACGTCGGCTAAACGTCAGAAGTCAGAAGTCAGAAAAACGTCAGGAACAACTATGAAGGTAGGTATGTTGTTAGCTATTATTATTTTTTAGTTAAATTAGGTATCTATGTTTTCACATCAAAGTCACCAAGGGACGGGGACGGGTCCCGGGAAACAGTGGTGTCCTTGGGATGGGGACAGAGCCTAGGGTGTCCAGGGGATGGGTCCCCGGGACGGCACCAAAAAAATGTTGGTTCTTTCAAAATAATGAGATGAATGTCATGTATAAATAACTCCTCAGCATATGAAATGACCAATAAGAAGAAAAACATAGAAAAAAAGTGTTTTTTAAGTATAAACAATGAACAGATAGGAAACACGTTGAGTTGTTGAGAGCTGAACATTCAAAGTTAGTAGTTACTCCAAGAGTTGCAACTTACAAGTGATAAGTCTCATGTATTCCATAATGTCAAAAAATAGATTCTACATCATCATCATATCAAAAAGGTGTTACATCATAAGATAAAAAGATCTTACATCATATGATCGATGGACAAATGTCAAAAAGGCTACACTCTACATATGATGGGAACATAAATGACGAATGTAAAAGTCTAGACTCTAGAACATAAATGTGATGACTATGGTGAATCCAAGTGGGGAGTCACAGTGACAGACTCATTTTTTGCAACACAATCAGCGGTTGCTGCATCTTCATGTTCTTCATTTACCACTTGGTCAGATCCCTTCTACCTCCCATTCTCTGAAAAGATCTCCCTCCATGCATTGTGTCCGTCGAAGCATCCTCAAATTTGCACTGACAAACACAAGATGCACACCAACCTTGTTCCTCTTCTTAGAGGCTACATGTCCATACACACTCCGTAGTTGCTCAAGGCAACTCGTGGTGCAAGCCTAGCTAAGTATCCGAATGGCCAATTGTTGAAGCTGTGGACCATCAAAACCAAAATCCTCCCACCATAGGGAAGCACCAACACGTAGCCTATCCTCTTGGGCATCTGCACATGCATATGAAGAATCTTTTCCTGTTCTATATTTGAATAGCTGATCTCTGATAAGTCGCCTAGCTGCACTATCTGTGACAAATCTCTCTAATATGATCCTCCATCCATTAGCCACCTCTGGATCTGCATATTGTTTTTTATCTTGAAATTTTGGATCCAACATGTATGTGCTGCATGAAGTGGGGAGTAGTATGAATCCGATATGCTAACACAAATAGTTGAAATTTCTTCATACCTGTCATTGTCCTTCACCAATGTTTTTAGTGCTTCAATTGTGCGATCCATAGCTTCGTACACTTTAGCAATGCATGGCTCCATGGAATCCACAATTTTCAATAAGTGTACAAGTGGATGAACAATATCTACAATGTGAGAAATGTTTCCCACCATGATGCGTCATCGGCTAATCTTCTAAATTGCCTTCTTGTTGAAGCAGAAGCCTCTGGCATCCTCGCGAATTCATCACCCAATAAAAGGCCTCTCAAGTCATCACTACATTTCACTTCGATGTAACATGGTAAAGTTATATGCAAACCTTGTGTCTGAGTACTTGAGCAAAGAAAGAGTTGATCTCTTGCTAAACTCATTCTTCACACGAGTATGGTTGTTGATGAACCTAACCAATGAATTTGCCTCATTGATTACACGCAAAATCTAATCCAAATTCCCAATGTCTTTGAGAATATTATTTAAACAATGAGCCATGCAAAAGCAAACAATGATGTGAGGGTACAAATTTTCAATAATTGCACCTGCAGCTCTATTTGCAGGTTCCCCATCTGCGACAATGCAAACCACATTTGATGGCCCCACAATCTCTATGGCACTTGCCCACTCAGCAACAAGTACATCAGCTTACTTTCCTGTGTCGGATGCATCATGTGATGAGATGAAGTACATCTCCCCACGAGAATAAGCTACCACTCCATGGATAGAGCGTCGTTGGGCATCACTCCATCCATAAACAAGCAATGATACTCCATTTCTTTCCCATGATTTTTTAATGGTCTCGCATGCGGCTTTGACAAGCTTCTTCTCTTTCTCCAACAAAGTGGTGCGCAAGCTCTCGGAGGATGGAGGCGCATAGTGTGCTCCATATTCACCAATCATCTTTACCATATCTTTGAAATATGATGACCTATGGAAAAGTTAAACAAATAAGATTTATAAGTAATGGGTTATGGAAGTGTCAAAATCTGAAAATCACCAAATATTGAAACAGAATGAAGATTCAATTCTTACCGAGCCGCATTGAAAGCTATGTGTTCATGGTAAAAAAAGAGTGCTACTGTAGTGTCCACCTCCTTCAATACGGAATTCCAATTTTCATGGAGTGTTTGTTGACATGATGGACGCACATAGGGCATTCCCGATGGTGTAGAGGAAGTAGGAGTAGGATGAGGAGTGGAAGTAGTAGTAGGAGTAGTAGGAGCAGGAACTGGAGTCGATGAAGATGATGCTCTTGAAGAGGATGGCATAGAAGACCTTACAAATGATGCCGAGTCGATAGGAGCTTGTGAAGCACGCCGAGCATGAGCTTGAGCATCACTAATAGCAAGTTTGTTGAGGAATTCTTGCTTCTTCTCCGAAGTGATTGCGGAACTAAATCTTACTTCATGTCC
>CM035435.1:57707167-57759667 GCA_020310875.1 Ceratopteris richardii
GTTTGATAATGCTAAAAGCTGTAGATATCAATATCTTCCCGTCAATGGGATGTTTCCGGACTTTGTATTACTTTTGGTGGCTTCACAAAGTCCTTACGCAAAAATGTAAACGGATCTCAACTTGAGGCTTTTTTTTCCCCCTTTTTTTTGTTGGTGAGAGTTATCACTTTTACGAAGCAGTTTTCTCTCCTTTAATTTGTTGTAATCATTCATTCTCTTCTATTGGGCTACAAGGGTGGAGTTCATATTGGCTTGCAGATCCCTGGAAAAATTTCAAGGAGATGGGCTTTAATGTTCATTAATGTCTTTTTATTGTCAGCTGAAGGGATTGATTGGACCCCTCCATTTTTGACAACAGATCAGTTGGTGATATGTGAATAGTGAGTCGATGAGTTCGAAGCTTAAGATTTATTTGTCTACCATCTTTGTGATATGGCTGTATGCCTGTTTTTTCTGATGCCCTGATAGGGGCTGACTTGTGCTTAGGGTTTTACATGATTTATGCTGACATACTTGTAGGATATGGGGATTCACGTCTGATTAGAAGAATTTTCTGAGAGCACATTTGAAACATGAGCCAGCCGCTAGCATAATTTCAAGAAGTCTTTCTTTTTCGTTTTTGTTTTTGTTGTCGTGTTTTGCTTTGTGTGTGTGTGCGCGCGCGTGCGCGTGCGCGTGCGCGTGCGCGCGCACACGTGTGTGTGTGTGTGTGTGTGAAAGGGAGGGAGGGAGGGAGGGTTATATTAACATCTTCTGAAGGCCAAACTTGGCCTATGAGACAAAACCATGTACAACTCTAGTAACCCATGTGTAGAAATAAAAGGAAAACTACTCCCTACACAAAACTGTGTAGGCTGAAAGAGGCTGGAAACAACCAAAGGATGGTGTACCCCGTGATGAGGGGGTAGTGGGGATAATGTAGTGGTGCGCGAGGAAGCGTGGCTCTGACTCTGCAAATAATGGCCACCTAATACAGCGGGGACCCATGTGGGGGAGTGAATATGTATATCCTAACTATTGATGATGGGTGGAGGTGGGTGGAGTATGTGGTACATCAGCGGCGGTATGAGTGCCTCTTGAAGGAAGGCTGCCCAAGTGGTGGTGGTGCGCCTCTGCTCCATCATGTGGTCATGGGCTACTCTGATGCATGAGATATCCTCTTGGTGTTGGCGTGGTTGTAGGTATCCAACCATATGTGGTCGGCGTCGCATTCACCATGATGTTGCCTACCGGAGAGTGAGCCCTATGCCTCTAGGAGGCGGGGCCGTCTCAAGTGGCCCATCTCGCTGAAAGAACTGAGTAATGGTCTGCTGGGTACTCATCCGTGTCTGATGCGTGGACTGTATCGTCTGCTCTCGTCTCTCATATGCTGCTGTGAGGAAGGGTCACAGCCTCTGCTGGTCTCTAGTGGTAATGCACAGCTGTAGTGACTCCTCTATTTGGAACTCTGCTTGTAGGTCATAGTATGCTCAGCATCTGGTAACAAAGTGCTCCTCACTCTCTATCTCTGTATTGCATACTGGGCACCACCTCTCCTCTCGAGGGAGTCCCCCGGTCCGACCCCTCTCGATCTCAAGCTGATGTGATAAAACTCGAAGCTGCCCAATGAGGGCTCGAAGGTGGTGTGGTAGGTATGTCTACATGTAGTGTGGAGTCTCAATGAAGCCCTTGTCTGAGATCTATAGAAAACGCTGACGATAGTGGAGCATTTTTTGTGAGCATTTTCGATGGCAATGTATCCCTCAGGCTGATCCATGTCCTCTGTATGTATGTATGCGATATCTCCTAACGAATGGTCCTATTCCTCTCCTGATGGGAGAGTGAATAGGTCGGGGCATGTAAGTCATATTGCACTGGTGGTAGTATGTCTATGTGAAATCCATGGTGGGCCAACTAGTCTCGTGTTTGTGCATACCATGAGGAGGTGTCTTTCTAGTGCCATGTCTGGTGATGCTTTGGATTCCAGACAGGCTCTTCGGAGTGGAGGTCTCGGTCGTCGGCGCTGTTGTCCAAGCTCCTCTGCTCTTTGTAATTTGACACCCCGCATCGAGCTCGGCTCTCGGGCGGCTGCGGGCATAGTAAAAAAAATCGCACGTTTTTTTTTTTAAATAAAAATCGTAAAAATCGTATTCACGATTTAAATCGTTTTCAACGATTTTTATTTATTTATTTATTTTTTAAAGGTTTCATATGGTAGATCTCTTTTTAAAATTAAAATTTGATCATTGTGATAGCTATGCTTGCTTGTAGTCTATCATATATTACCACTTTTCTCTCTAGATAGAACTATATTATTTTCTTGCCTATTAGAGATTTGACTAACTGAATTAAGTTAAAATCGATGCTCAAAGCCAAGTTCCTTCAATTGTGTATGTACATTTTTTGGCATCAAATTAAGTCCCTGTCTAGTATGAATCTGTACCAACCTATAGCTGAATGACATTATAGAGTTTATATGACTGCAATGTTATCATAAACTCTTTGTTGGCATCTCACATATGACTGAAGTACAACAACTAACAAGCATCCCGATCTTATAAACTTTTCACTTCTTTCACTATTGTCCAATATTGGAGTATATATGAGTTGAATAGGTATTGTGCATACCTTAGATACAAGAAAAAATAAAAATCTCTTGATGAATAAAAACCTCGATTTTTATTTTTATTTTTAAAATTCTCTACGATTTAAATGATTTAAGTCCTGATTTAAATTTACGATTTTAATCTCTACTTTGTACTATGGCTGTGGGTCTGAAAAAATGCGTAATATGAGTCTGGGGTCAGGTGTAGCTCCATCCGCTGGAGAAGTGAGGTACGGCGGCACTGGAGCTCAACTAGGAAACGACCTAGAGGGTGCTGGTTCTGCGTCTTCAGTAAAGCTCTGATTTCTCTTGGCCCTTTGAAGAGCTTTGGGTAGGGGTCTCTGATATCTTGATATGCATGGCATCTACATGTGTAGTGCTCCTCGTCCTCCACCTCCTTTTGGCACATCCTGCATAATCTCTCGTCCCTGGGGATGTGTCGCTTGCCCAACCTCAATCTCGAGCTGGTGTGATGATACTCTGAGTTGCCCAATGGCCACTCTCTTTGTTGGTGCCATGTATGTATCCATGTATTGTGGTCTCTGAATGAAACCATCTGCTGTCTCACTGTTAGGAAGTGCTTTGTAGTGTTGCCTTTTTGTGGGAGGTGCTGTGCTGCCTGAGAAAGTGATACCTAAGTAGACGGAGTCCACAACCTCTATTTGTCCTCCAACGGTAGTGAAAGAGGCCCGACGACGTACTGTCCTAGAGGTGTGGAAGATCATGACCTTGGTCTTGCCAAGGTTCACAGTGAGTCCTCTCTTTGTGCAAAAGGCATCGAGCGCCTGTAAACGTGACTGCAACCCTTCCTGTGGCTCTGAAAGCAAGACAATGTCATCAGCATATAATAGGATGTGTATTGGCGTACCTCTGAGGTCTCCTCTTGGCCCTCCTACTCGTATATACTCTGTGATCTCATCGATGTAGACCGAAGAGAGTGGGTGAGAGAGGGAAACCTTGTTTCACACCAATGGTGCTAACAAAGCTGTCTGATAGGCACCTTGCCTGTGACTCGTGCATACAAAGCATGGATGACCTATAGCGTGTCTGATGGTAGCTGTAACTCTTGGAGTCTCTGTAGTAGTCTCTCTTAGGGGACCATGTCGAAGGCTTTGCGGAAATCCACAAAGCAGCAGTAGCGTCTCTTCTTCCTCGCCTTTGCACTCTCGATCAAGCAACAAAGCACGAAGATGTGGTCGATGGTGGAGAAAGTGCGGCGGAAGCCTACCTGGCTAGGTGCTCTGATCCCAACTACGTTAGCATGTGTACTAAGCTCTGCCTCTAGTACTGCCCCATACATCTTGACGAGGATATGGCCTATGAAGTGAAGTAGTGTTATCTCCAAAGATAATTGGAGTATAGGAATGTCTCTCCAAATCTATGTACGATTGCTTAAATCACATAGCTTCCTGAGTTGCATTTGCCAAACCTCTATATTTTCTGTGGAAGATAAGGCCATAGTTGGTTGCTTCTTGGATGACCAAGATATGAGAGTTGACCGTGCAAAAGATAGGTACCCTGAAGTGCTTCTCCTATCATCCTTGGAGCTAGCCCAATCTGAATCAGAATACATCTTTATATCTATGTCAGAAGTAAAGGGGTAGAACAATCCCTCATTCATTGTACTCTTTAGGTACTTAAGCACCCTCTTTGTAGCTTCCATATGAGGCTTCCTTGGTACATGCATGAACTGATTTAATATGCTTACGGCATAAGCAATATCTACTCTTGTCAAAGTAGCATAATTAAGACTACCCACAAGTTGATAGCTTGTAACATCTTCAAGTAGTTCACCTTCATGTGAACTTAGCTTATGATTGATCTCCATAGGAATACCTGCAACTTTAGTTCTCCATCTTAAACTTTACCAACATATCATGTATGTACTTCTTTTATGTGATGAATGTACCTGAATCTGTATATACAAGTTCTAAGCCAAGGAAATAGGTGAATAATCTTAGATCAATGATATTGAATTCCTTCATTAGCCGAGCCTTGACCTGCTTGATACCATCAGAATCATTACCTGTAATGATGATATCATCTAGATATAAGTAGGTGATCTCTGATTTATTCTTCTTAACAAATAAAGAAGAGTCTTCCTTGCTTGCCACAAAGTCTTGATCTTGCAAATAGGTAACAAGTCTATGGTTCCAAGCTCTAGGAGCTTTCTTGAGACCATAGAGTGCTTTTCTAAGCTTGCACACATAACGTGCTCATTCATCTTCAAAACCTGGTGGTTGTGCCATATATACTTCCTCTGATATCCAACCATTTAAAAATGCATTCTTGATATCTAATTGATATAAATTCCAATTTTTGGATGCAGCAAAACTTACCAATACCTTGATTGTTGGCCTCTTTTCCACATGTGAAAATGTTTCTTCATACTCTACTCCATGTGTTTGGGCAAATCCTTTTGCCTTTTGCCTTTAGCCTTGCCTTGTGCCTGTTTATGGAACCATCAGAGTTCTTTTTAATTTTGTATATCCAGCTTGAATCAATTAACTTCATATCTGGATTCTTGGGAACTAGATCCCAAGTGTGGTTTTCTTGCAATGCTTCCACTTCTTCCTGCATGGATTCTCTCCACTTTTTCTTCTTGTTAGCCTCTTCAAATGAAGAAGGCTCCTCTGCCATGGAATCTTGAGTGATGTACATAGAGTGCTTTGTGACTAGGGATGTATCATATCCATACCTTATGGGCTTCTTACTTTCTCTTTGTGATCTCCTTAAAGTTTGATTGGAAGACTCGGGTAGGTCCTCTAATTGCTTGTATTTGAACTTGACTCTTGACTTCCAAGCTTTGAAATGAATATGCTCCTCATCTTTTGAGTTGATGTCCTTTGCTTGGTGTTGATCTTCTTGAGTGAGGGTTGGAAAATCATTTTCCAAATCATATAGTAATTTGACTTTCCTGCAATCATCTTCACACCATGAGTTATTCTCATCAAATACTACATCCCTACTAACTATGAAGACCTTGTTAGTGGGATTGTATAGTCTATATCCCTTTTGATTTTGATCATACCCAATAAATATACATTTCTCAGCCTTAGGGTCAAGTTTCCCTCTGATTTGTGATGGGATGTTTGCATAGGCAATGCACCCAAATATTTTGCAGTGATCCAATGATGGTCTCCTGCCATTCCATGCTTCATATGGTGTCATATCATCCAATGATTTGGATGGAAGCTTGTTAACCAAATAAGTGGCTGTGGAAATAGCCTTTGCCCATAAATAATTAGGTAATTTTTTCTCATTTAACATAGACCTAGCTGCTTCAATAATTAACCTGTTCCTTCTCTCTGCCACTCCATTCAACTCAGGAGTACACCTGGTTGTTACTTCCCTCTTTATGCCTCTATCCTATAGAAATATATAAAACTCATGTGAAAAATACTCACCACCTCCATCTGATTTGATTCTCTTCAAGCTCCTTCCTGTTTGGTTTTCAACTAGTGCCAAAACATGTAAATACCTCTTATGCTTCATGAAATAGAGAATTGTCCACCTACTATAATCATCAATAAATGAGACATAGTACCTTGAACCTGTTAGGGCCCCACACATCAATGTGTATAAGCTCCAAATAATCTTCATGGATGTATCCTTTCTTGTTAAATGGTTGCCTATTGCCAAATTGGCAAGCTCCACATTTGTATATCATGTGCTGCTTGGTCACATTGGGAATGCCAAGCATACTTTGATCCTTGCAAATTTGCTTCAGAGTTCTTTCTCCTATGTGCCCTAGCCTTTCGTGCCATATTTTCAACTCAGATAAGGTTTGATCTCTGTAACTGAATAGTGCTATATTCCTTGTGTCTTCAATTTCAAAAGTAAACAATCTACCTGACTTCTCACCTTTCGCAATTCTTTTGAATCTTTGTTGGGGATCTTCCACATGCTCCATGCTTAATGAACCTGACCTGTAGATCTTTCTCTACAATTTGCCCAATAGTAATTAGGTTTTTGGTTATAGTAGGCACATACAAAACTTTGCTTAGAAGGTTCATACGACCATTAGATGTTTTGACATTTCTAATTTGCTTGACTGAATGTTTAGTGTCATGACCTGTTTATACTTCAAGTCTCCAATGGGTTCTTCAAGATCAAATAATAGTGCTACATTTCTTGCCACATGATTGGAACAACCTGAGTCAATGTAGAAAAGATGCTCATCATCTTTACCTTGCTTGGATGTCATGTTCATGATGAGTAGAGATTCTTCTTGATCTTCAGTATAGTTGTTGAAGTCCCTTCTTCCTCTAAAGCCTCCTTGATAGTTATTGTTGTTGTAGCCTTGATTGAAGTTATTGTTGTAGTTGCCTCCACCATTGTTGCCTCTTGTTTGTCCATAGCTTCCTCTATGGAAGCCTCTTCCTCTCTGGTTCCTTGTATTTTTGTAGCATTCTTCTGTAGTGTGGTTGTTGAGACCACATATATTGCATGGTGAGTTGTAGGGAGACCTCCTACCTTGCTTACTTTCTCTGCCCCTACCTATAGCACCTCTTCCTCTTCCTGCATAATTAGCTTCAGAGGTACTAGCCTCTTCATCCCGTTTCTTACTTTTACCTTTATCCTTAGCTTTATTCTTATCTGTATAAAGGGCATAAGATTGGTTACCTCTTGAGTTATTACCATTTCTGTTGAGCTTTGTCTCATGGGTGAAGAGTTGTCCCATCAAGGTATTGTGATCAGGTACTTGCATATCCATGTAGAGATCCATTGTTGTGGTGAAGGACTCCCACTTGTCATCAACCTTAATTCCATTGATGATCTGCCTCACTATTTTCTCTTCCTCTCTCTCTTCTCCAATGCTTGCAAGCTGGTTTGCAACATCTTTCATTTTGGTTACATAATCAGCCACTCCTTGCTTTGGTTGTTTCTTGAGGGTTGTGAATTCCATCCACAATTGATTCTTCCTAGCTCTTGTATTGGAGGAGAAGATGATGAAAGCACTTCCCAAGTCTCTTGGGAGGCTTTACAATTTCTAAGATGTGGTAACAAGAAATCAGAGATTGAGTTGAGTAGATATGACCTTGCAAGAGCATCCTTTGCACACCATGTGGTTAGCTTCTCTTGCTCTTCCCTTGGTTGATTCTTGCTCTTGAAGATTGGCATGTATCCATATAAACTTCTCCCTTGAAGATATGCTTGCATCCTTAGGGACCATGCTGAGTAGTTGCTCCTGTCCAATTTGTCAATGAAGGATGGAAATCCATCTTCCATCTTGATTGAACTTGCTCTAATACCACTGTTGGAGAGATGGTGGATATTCACATAAGATGGGTTGGTGTAGCCAAAACCTGCTTCACACTTGCGATAGCTGGAGAGTGTTGTGGGCCTCTTTAGCTAGCTAATAAGCATAAATGATCACATATGTTGCTTGGAGGATGATGCACCAATGATAGGATCAAAATAGATAGGTAGGCATATGATCCAAGGTCTAGAACTTGCTATTTTGGTTGAGACAATAAAAATTTTGCACTATTCTCTGAGTACAATAACAATTGATAAAATTCCTTTTGGGGAACTTCAATTAGCTTAACTAGCTACCAATCATGAGTGAAATCATCTAAAATGATAAACTATATGCGGAGAAATATGTTTAGCAAATGAAGCATGCATCTTGACTTTTACGGGCCTTACAAAGGCTTGGTACATATAGAAAATCTTTGAGTGACTTGGTCTCACCTTTAGAGTTTGTGACTTGAACTTTCCCTCTTCCTTGGATCTCAATCCAGTTGTTGTCTCCAAGATAAACTTGACCTTTGTGCTCTTGAAACTCATGAACATCATATTTGTCATTGCACATGTGTGATGAAGTTCCACTGTCAAAAATCCTTTCTTTGCTAGGAGTGGATGTAACAAGTGTCTTGTATTCAGTTGTGAGAAAGAGATCTTCACTTGTGTAGTGAGAGTGATGTTCAGTCTTTGGAGTAGACTTAGACTTATCCTTGTTCTTCTTCTTGAAGCAATACTTTTTGATGTGTCCAGGCTTGCCACAAAAATTGCAAGTAAACTTTTTCTTGCTCTTGTCCTTAGACTCTTGATTCCCTTTTTGAACTTTAGATTTGTGGAAGGTAGCTTTGGCCATCATAACTATTTCTTGGGTAGCTTGGGTCTTTTGGCTAGAGTCATGAAGAAGCAAAAGTCTTCGAACTTCTTCCTAAGTGAGTTCTTGACCTCAATTATAAAGAGTGGTTGCAAAAGTCTCATAAGATCTAGGAAGAGTTTTGATCAATCTTATGACCATGTCTTCAATTGAAACCTTTCGTCCACAAAGTGTTAACTTATGTTGATAATCTTCAAATTGAGCCATCATCTTTATGATGGTATCTTGAGGACGATTAGTGAGATTGTGAAATTCGGCCTCTAAAGCATAAATCTTGGAAGGTGTTTTATCTTTGTATAGATTTGTTAGAGTATCTTATGCTTCTTTTGAAGTCTTACATGCAATGATGTGACCCTCTGTCAATTCATCACATGCGAGGAGAAGTTAGCCTAATGCCCTTTTATCTTTGACGTTCAATATATCCCAAGACTCTACATGTTTTACCCTATCTGGTTCAGGTTTTGACCCATCTACAACTTCATGAAGAATATTTGTGTACAAGTAGGCACACTTAATATCTTTCCAGAGATTATAATTTCAGCCATCTGAGTGTTCTTCCTTAGGCATGAACATGGGTGTGAAGGAAGGTAAATAATTTGCCATAAAAGACGAACTTGCTTGTCTCTTTGACATCATAAACTTGGGGTGATTTGAAAAGCTTAAATACTTGAAATTATGCTTGAAAATATTGCAAGAATGAGTGCCAAGTATTGAAAAACACCTCCTGAAAAGATAGGATCCAAAGAAGCACTAAAAAGCATGTTCACCTATACCTTCAAGTGAGAAAATGGTGGTTTGAAATTGTTTAATAATACATGCCAAAGGCACGTTTTATGCAGAAAATATCACTTGAAAAAAGAGTCGCAAACTTTGGAACAATGGAAGGCTTAGAGTAGCCTTGGCACCAAAATGGAAACCCTCTGAGGGGGGGGGGGTGCTTAGAATAGCCCTACACTTTTGACGAGCAAAATACATTGGAGACAAGAGGGTTAGAATAGCCCAAGTGCATTGAGAGACACTTTGGGGTTTTAGAATAGCCTCCCAAATCACACACATAAGATCCTTCTTATATTGCTTGATGTTAAAAGGTTGGGCACTTAGTGCCAAATGGAGTATCCCATGAGAGAGAGTTGATATGCGAGAAATACTACAAAAAATCTTGGACTGCGAAATGATTGGGTAAAGTGAGGGTTGAAACCTTGGCGATTACAATGAGAGGTGCCAACTTGAGTGCAAAATTAAGGGCCAAGTACCCTTGGGAAATACAATTGAAGGCCGTACAATGTGTCGCAATAGGGATGAATTACCGTTGCCAAATACAAAAGGATGTTTAAAGACTTTAATTGGAAAAGAGAGGGTGGATTATAGATGCAAATGGCTCGTCAAGGAATGCCTTTGAGTTACAAAAAGACTTAAAGTGCAATGTGAGGATCACTCATAGACTTAGAATATTATAAAGAGATTTAAATGAGGTGATCCTTATCAAATCAAACCTTTGCAATACGTTCAAACATGCAAAATCCAAGACAAATTGAATTCATTTAAGCACAGGGAAATTGGCACGCAAAAGTCTAAAATATGGAATGCACAAGACATTAGTGATAATGCCATTTCACTAGTAGACAAGTCACAAAAGACAGTGGGCATCGAAACAGATGCGGAATTTTCTCCTTTGGACTTCGGTATAGCTATCGAATCAGAATTTCTGCATATTATGGAAAGTGGGCACTCATCAATAGTAGAGTCTATCTCTCATCTCTCTTTTCCTTTGAGAGTGGTGTACATGGAATGGAGGATCACTCGACCTCTGGAGGCACTGGACATCAGTATGGTGCTGAAGTGAGCAAGAGAGCCAAGTCTCTCTCTCTCTCTCTATAGAGAGATGGCGCAACTTATATTTCCTATTGTTCCTATGTTGTAGTTGAAGACATGAGCGCAACTTGTAAGATACGGGGGAGAGTAGGTTGGAGCATTGTGTGCTTTCGAAACAAGCAGAATTTTTTGACAAATGACAACCTATCAATGTGGTTGATCAACATGCAGAGGAGCATCTCTTACCTTCTCCAATAGCCACCTTCGGACTCAATGCTCTATGCGTCCAACTGATAAGCAATGCATGTTGTTCTTGTCTGCTATGGTTGCACAAGGCTTGAGTCGTTGCTATTGATGTGTGCCTACAAAGGAGAGGGATAGAAAGATGACCCCCTGATTTGGCATCCGACAGAATAATTTCTATACATTGTTGTGTGATCGTCTTCAGGTGTAGCCGAGATAAGGAGATACCCTCTTTGTGATATAAATATGTTGTCATTTGGTGATATTTTATGGAGTTGGTTGTGGGTCTCACATATTTGAAGTGTTTATAAACACTATTGTAGAGATCCTTAATTCTCTCTATGAACCTATGCCTTTGCATTTTGTTGTATGGTCATGTCTAAGACGGCTTCAACATTGTCGTATGGTTCTCTCTAAGTGACACTCTAAGGGACAGCAACACTATTTTTCTTCTCCCCATTTTTGGCAGCTCCACATCATAGCCATTAATGGTGCAGCTCCACAATGCCACTTTGTAACATCTTGCTTTAGCTTTGTCACAGTTGCCATATAACCATTTAACCCTGGTGCAACAATTTGATAGCATATATGTCCTAGAGCATACATCACAACCGAAGTTTGAGGGCAAAGATCCTCTGTCCTAGCCTTCTTCCATTTATTCATTTCAGTTCCCACCAGTTGTGCTAACAACTTCTCTGTTTCAATCTAAGAAAGTTGTGTCGAGTCATCTAACTATTTTTTTCCGACAATAGCATGCTCACGTTGAACCATGTGGTAATTTTGAAAAGCTAAAATATGTGCTCACTATAGTCTGTATCCATATGCTCATGAGGGTGAGCAAGTTCAGAATGCTTGGAAGGGCAACACTATGGAGTAGTGAGCAGAGTAGGACGTGATGTTGGTTGCATGTGCAAGTTTACCCTAGCACGGGAGCAAAAATTTACGAGAGCAAATGTGTGTAGGTACATAGCATTGGTAAGCGTGTAGCATTGGTAAGGTTCGAGTTGTTGATCGAGGAAATTTAGGAAATCAGGTTTGGGAATATCGACGACGCTCTATACAGATACTAAGTAGGGAGCGAATAGTTGATGGGATTTGAATGGGCCATGGTGAGCAGTGCATACTTGGACATTGTAACCTCGGGAATGGATTTCAATTAGGCTTCCGTTGTCAGGGATTTCGATAGCTCATATAACATTGAGTATCTCTAGAGGGTGGGAACAAGTGGTAGAAAAGGGTGGGTGGGAGGGCAAAGGCACTTAAAGGGGGTATAAAATGATAAAGAAGAAGGGGTGGGAGGGTGGGTAGATGGGAAAAATGAGGCCCTAAAGAGAAAAATTGATGGCAAAAGACTTCCCCAATGAGGAGAAAACACACCACCAAAGCTCAAGCACCACCACCAAAATCACCACCAAGACCTCCACCTAGTGCTCTAATACCATGTCACTAGGTCAAAAAACGCATGAAAAAGGGCCGTTTTCTAATGATAGATTAAGAAAATTGACAAATAGGGTCTTTGCACGTGTACAAGAATATAACATTCTTGTCTCTTTCTTAAGAAAATATGCTTAAAAGTGCCGCTAAAGTGATGGAATTTCTTGTATTCAGTGTACAATTTTTTGATTTCATACAAAAAAAGATATTTTTTGCACACCACACAATGCAAATCCTTAAATTTCCAATAGAGAAATGATTTTTGAAGATATGAAATATTTTTGGGTTCACAAAATTCAATGATGTTTCGATCACAATTGATACATCAAATCAAAAGATTGTGATTCGCTTCCACGTGTACAAATTTTTTTATCTATAAGTACTCGCGAAATTCGTGAATCTCGGTTTTCCACTTTGAGCATTCTCTCCTATTTCTCTGAGTGCTCAAATGGCTTTTATTTCTCGTCGTCCTTCCAATCGTGTAACCTCATGTGAGGTTTACAATAGAAGAGAGGATTCTTAATGGAAACCTCTTCCTATGAAGCTAAATTATTGGGTGATTAGGCTGGTGCCCATAAAGTCAAGTGTACTAAAAGAGAAAACACAAAAAAGCATTGGAAAGATCGTACTCAGTTTCAAATTGAAGAGAGACAATTGGTTTGCAAAAGTTCAACATGTGTAAAACGCTAAAGATCTGGTGCAAGACAATCATCTGCAGTTCCTGTCATACTGTAAGTGAAGTTTTACAATGCTCTTTTATCAATTTCAATTGTTTTTGTATTACAAGATATATGTTTTTGTATTGCAGATATTTTTCCTTCCAATATTCTGGAGTGGCAACCTGTTAGAATGTTTAACAGGAACATTCAAAGTCCTTCATAAGGATTATGCAGAATTTATGTATGCAAACAAATCTGTTTAATTTTTTAATAGCATTGAATTATTTGTCTATTTTGGAGATTATCACATGCCATCAGGGAGGAGTGCTTATGGAAATCTTGTACATCTTCTTGCTCCTTACATCTCTTTATTAGATTGGGATGCTCTTGATCATTCAACAGTTTGAAGTTTTCTATGCAAAATGAAAGATGACATCCAAAGGGCAATGTCAGCAAGCCGAGTTTCTCGAAGGATAAAGATTCAATAGTTTTTTCCTCTTCAAGTATTTGTAGCAAGTTTTAAAAACATGTTATTATAGAAAACCAAAACAATGTGGTTGAATAGGAGAGTTTCAATTTTAGAGATTGATGATGTTTTAGGTAGGGAATGGGATAGGAAAGAAGCTCAAAAGCTAAGAGACATCATTTTATATAAAGTTAGTCCAAATTCTCTTTCAATTTCATATCAAATATCTCAACAATCACTTGTTTTAGGATATGATCACAAAAGGTGGAAAGAAAAGCTTGGACTCTGGATACCCTTGGATTTAGAGGAGAGCTTTCTAGAGTTTGAGTGAGAATGATTGATTCATCCAGATTTTCAACCTAGGAAGATAATTATCATTGCAAATTGGAAACTCAAAAATGTAAGGGAGCTCTTAGAGTTCCTTGATGAGGTTTCACCACAGTTCATACTCTCAATCGATGGTGCAATGGTAAACATTAGATTAGAGAAAATTCTTTCTTGCGTTACTTGCTTGCCACCCAAGATGGTCAAGTTCTAACCATTAAGAATGTAACTAGTCTTGCCCTTTTTCTTCTACTAAATACATCTCTTTTTTATGTAAACTCATCATATTAATATTGGCATTGTTTTGGTTTATATCATCACTCTTTTAAGGTTTCTATTGTGAAAAGAATTTTATAGGTGTGAGCCGTCGGAATGTAATCTTGAAAAGTTGCACGCATACCGAAAGGGCATAGCGTAACAATTGTAACTTTTTGATTAATGAAAAGAAGCGTGGGTGAGACAGAGGGTATGTCGCCGGACTGTGGTCTGGGCAAATGCCTGAAATGGAGCGCAACACATTGGCGATATTCTGAGAATTTTGTCTCTTTGTAATTAAGTTCAGTAATGTGTTAAGCTTTGATGAAGTATTAAGTTAAGCGATATTGCAATAAAATGATGAAGTGCACGTTTATGCATATTGCGGTGAAGAACATTGTAATGTGCAGAAGAGATACATATTTGAAGAATAATCTCATTCAACGCGTTAAGTTGGTATACTAGTATATAATTAAATCTGTAGATTTGGGAAAATACAAATAGGGCCTCTGTTTTACAGACCCCTAACCATCCCAAGAACCCAGATTGATAGTAGTTTAAACAACTAGTTTAACACTGGCGCCGTCTGTGGGAAATGGAGTAGCTAGTTGAAGAAAAAGTTAAAGACCGACAAAGAATCCTTTGATATATGCCGGTAACACGTTCCGATGAATCTTATCCCAAATATCGAAGTGATCCACATCCTTGGGCAGTTCCGAATTTGTTAGGAACACCCTCTGGTGGTAGAAGCGAAGAACAATCAAGTTCATTTGCAGAAGGTCAAGTCCAGCAAGCCAGTGGCAATTTGAGTGACAGTTCGGTGCTATGTAGAAGTAGTTCGGTAGAGTGCGGCGATAATCCTGTGCATTCCGGTGACAGTTCGGTATGTTCTGAAGACAGTACGTTAGTTTCTGGTTGTACTTCGGCGTTGTCCGGTGACAGTTCAGCGCTACTCGGTGATAATTTGCTGACCTTCGATGACAGTTTGGTATTGTCCGGTGACAATGCGGTGATCTCCGATGACAATTCGGTGATTTTTGGTGATAGTGCGCTATTGTTCGGTAGGAATTTGCTGCATTTAGCGTTTGTAGGTGCAAGTTTAGCCAATTTC
This sequence comes from Ceratopteris richardii, assembly GCA_020310875.1. Classification (NCBI taxonomy): domain Eukaryota; kingdom Viridiplantae; phylum Streptophyta; class Polypodiopsida; order Polypodiales; family Pteridaceae; genus Ceratopteris; species Ceratopteris richardii. The sequence continues at coordinate 57,722,174 of CM035435.1, forward strand.
GACACTAAGGTTGAGAAAGAGCTGTTAGATTTTGAACTAAGTAATCGGCTTAGAGACATTTTTGGGCCGGAAAATTGGCAAAGTGACCATACGGTCTAGGAACATCAAGAAATCCATCCCCAAAGCTCAGGCAACATGAGTAGTTCACAACAACAACAACAATAGCAGCAACAACAACAACAACAGCAACATATTGTTCCACCGCGTCGGGTGCCAGCTTGAGTCACGTACACAAAATTTGGAGGTTTTCTGGGAGATGATCCCGACGCGCATGTGCAGACATTTGAAATTAATTATGCAGTTTTGAATTACCCAACAGACCCTACTTATAAGGCCATCGTGTTCCAGTCAACTTTGGTTAATGAAGCTACTCGCTGGTTAACCGAGTATGACTTGAATCATTTCCAATAGTATGATGATGTGAAGGATGCATTTCTGCAACGATTCCGATTAAAGAAAAACCCATAAAAAATTTTTGATTACCTGCAGAATAACAGGCAGAAGCCAAACCAGAATGTACAAGACTATACCACTCTATTCCGGACTCATTTACGGCAGTTACCACTAGCACATGCCAACTTACCAGACGACGTCATTACTCAGTGGTTCATAAACAGATTAAATCCCTAATTGAAACAGATTATGATCATATGATGTGTGGGTGGAATGACCTTGGATGCCGTAATCGCTATGGTGTTACAGTTAGAAAATAAAGTGGATGGATTCACTGAAGATCTAGAGTGGTTGAAGGCATCCAAGCATTCAAACCAGGATCCTATGAAACAAATTTACTGTACTAAATGTAAAAACACAAGACACAACAGTTCAGCCTGCGCTTTGAATCAGCTGTATTGCGCCGTTTGCCATACCGCGGGCCACGCTACGGAGACCTGCCCTTATAATGCAAAGGTAAAGAGTAGAGCGGCTGTCAATGCTATCATTCAGGAACAAGGGCAACCGTCCAGTCATTACGTACCACCACAAATGAGGAATATTCCTTACCAAGGATACAAGGGTTATAGAGGAGCACGGTCAACTAGCTTTGGACAAACTCAGTGGAATGCGGGTCCATCAGGTGAAGGTGCATCTCCTCCACCACCTAAATGTCATTTTTATGGTGAAATAGGACATATCCGTAGGTACTGTAAAGATGCAGTTGAGTACGATAAAAGAAAAAAGGAAAGACAACACCCGATGGTGAATATGGTGTACATTTCAGTAGTCGACACTCAAACGGCAGTGGTGCAAACACGCTCGGGAAAGAAATTACAGCCAGCTGCGGAGATTTTTGATCTTGGAATTTGTGAACAACAGAAGGTGTTTACTAAAGCAAGCAAGTGGGCGACCCAGAAACAAACTGTTTTTCCTGACCCTGTTCTGGTGACGCAGCAAAGTATACCGCAAGCAATACCGAAAGGAAGGAAGCTGACCACCGCTATACTGGAAACCCCATTGGACTCCGCACTAGAAACAACAAAAAATGATCTGGTGTGGGATGTCTTAGCCAAGGCGTCAATTACACTACCATTGGGACAATAACCCGAATTGGACCCGATGGTGGACCATGCGGTACCCTTGATTACGGTCTAGTATAAGAATCATAAAATCACTCAAGACTAATTGATGGAGGTTCTGGTGTAAACATTGCAACAAGAGCACTTTGTCAACGGATGGGATGGACACAAATCGAACCTGTCCAATTTTTTGTCCGAATGGATGATCAATCCCGAGTTCATCCGGTTGGATTGGTGTGACACATTCCTATTACTCTTCAAGGAGCTATTTTTAAAATGACCTTCATTGTTATGGAATTACCCGAATCCAGCCTTGACTATAACATGCTCTTTGGACGACCATGGTTAAAGCAAGCCAAGGTAGTTCATGATTGGTCAGCACATGAATTGATTTTTAAGAATAACCACTTAAAATATGTCGTTCGAGTGGACGACATGAAGCCTTGCGACTTGCATGCACGACCATATGTAGCCGAACCTGTACACATGTTGGATGGCCTTTCAGATGATGAAGAGGGAGCTTCTCTTAAAGCCAACAAGGATCTGATGGCACTCGGAACTGTTGACTTACAAACGGTTGTAGATAACTGGAGTCCGGCAGCCTGTATGCTAGTACCATTCACCGGTGAACCCAAATCAAGCATAGCACAAACCTTGGATGATACGATGCTAGAACAATTGCTTCAGTTAGGTGACGACTTTGCCATGCCCCGACAGTTCTACGTAACGGAAGACCAATTGGTTACCTGCAACTTAGGTGATGAAACTAATCCACGGCCAGTGAAGATTAAGGCGGGACTATCAGAGACCTTCCAAGATAACTTGGTGCAGTTACTACGTGAATTCTCTGATGTGTTTGCATGGGATTACCCAGATATGAAGGGGTTGGACGCGCGTATCTATCAGCATCGGGTTATGTTGAAACCAGATGGTCGGCCTATTAAACAACCCAACTATAGGATGAATCCTCACTATGGGGCCCAAGTCAAAGCAGAATTGGATCGATTGCTTAAGGTTGGGTTTATTGTCCCTATCGAGCATGCGGAGTGGATTTCCCCCATAGTCATAGTTCCTAAGAAGAATAAACAATTACGGATATGTGTGGTGTTGTTTTTTAAAATATCAAGAATACCGTTTGTGCTTAAACCGAAATAAATCTGTATTCTCGGTATCTTGTGGCAAGTTTCTTGGGCACATTATCTCAAAACAGGGGATTCAAGTTGATCCAGATAAGGTGAAGGCAGTAGTGGACGCACCTGCTCCCAAGACACCCAAAGAAGTGATGCGCTTCTTGGGACAAATCTGGTGGCATGGGTGACATTTGCGATGGCTTGCTCATTTGGCCACGCCACTCAATCGACTGATAGTCAGTACTCCTCGTCAGTTTGAATGGACTGAGGCATGTCAATTCTCTTTCGATTGGTTGAAATCACTGTTAACGCAAGCTCCTATTTTACAAGCGCCAAATTGGGAATTACCATTTCATGTCTTTGTGGATGCATCTGACATTGCAATTGGTAGCGTGTTGATGCAGCAAACAGAAAAATGGTTCCGTCCAGTGTATTATGCGAGTCGCAGATTAGCTCCGACAGAGCGCAATTATTCAGTCATCGAATGTGAATGTCTCGGATTAGTGTATTCGGTGAAGAAATTCCGGCATTATTTACTGGGACGCCGCTTCACCTTTCATGTCGATCATGTAGCCTTGGTGTACCTTGTTCGCCAACAACATATGGGAGGAAGGTTAGCAAGATGGGTATTGTTGCTTCAAGAGTTTTATTATTTAGTAGTACATCGACCAGGGTCCATGCACGCACTCGTCGATTTTCTATCTCGATTGGATTTCGGTGAACTCCCAGAAGGAGTTGACGATACCACACGTGCTATCTATGCAACTGAGACTGTACAGGATGATCAACAAGAATTGCCGATAAAATCCTCCTATTATGAAACTTTGATGCTTTTCTTGACGAGTGGATGTCCTCCCGACATGGCCTCTCCTACTGCTCACAGTAAATTGGCCATGTATAGTCGACGATTTTGGCTAATTGTAGGGAAGTTATATTACAAGGATCACTCGGGAGTATTGTTAAGATGTGTTCCACCACACGAAATTGCTTCAATAATTACAATGGCTCATTCTACCCCAGCTGGAGGTCATTTTGCGGTTGACCTGTCCCACCGGAAGATTCTGCAGAGTGGCTTATGGTGGCCTACTATGTACCATGATGTGACCAAGTATGTGCGATAGTGCGATGAGTGTCAGCATTCGCGTCAACCTTTATAGCGACATTACTTTCCGCTCCAACCAGTTTTGCCTCTCGAACCCTTTCAGAAATGATTCCTTCCATGTTTCTACTTAATCCTGTTCTTCACGCTGTTATTCGCTATTGCATCCTTGTGTCCTTGTGACCCCTGTGTTACCTGTGCTCTTGTGTGTTTCTGATTGCGCCATGGAGGCTCTAGCGAACATCGTTACCTTCCGTGCTAGTCTCACTCCGAAAGTGAGCGAGTTCCTGTGTGCTTGTGGTCTCCTGGCCTTCGCTGCATTGCCTTGGCATTCAGTGGAGTGTCATCCATTCTGTGCGCATATAATCTCTGCCATTGCGACTATGCCTTCTATAGGACGATGCTGGCCGCTGGCATGTTTGAACCCCTGCGCCATTGTCACACTTAGCACCGTCGTTGAGGGATTCCGTCTCCCTCATGAGGGTTTGGTCGATGGCCCTCTCCTTCCAATGGCAACAATGAAGGACCTCTTCCCTAGGCACTCGTCTAATGAGTTTGCCATTTTATGTCGTCCCAAACCAAAGCGCACTGCACTGCACTCCAGTTCCTGGTCGAGGCCCTGAATCTCCAAAAATGCACTTATGACATCTCATGCCCTTTTTACTCCATGATCGATACTGCAGCACGAGAGGCCGTTAATTTCACTTCCTTCTTTTTTCGGTGCATTCACCGTGAATGCCAAGCCGTTTCAAAGCAATTGGCCAAGAATGAGATCCCTCGGACTCGCTTGCCACACCTTCTCACTTTCCTCCTCCCGATAATTCAGGCGGCACAACCTCGTCCTTTACCTACAATTCTATTACACGAGGAGTCTACACAAATGTTGGAGGACGATGATGATGCAGATCTTCTCCACTTCTTCCGGTGCAAGCAGAGTTGCATCAGCCCATCCCAAAGTCAAGTGCAAGGATCAACCGTTGTACAAGAGGTTGAAGTCTTTCATGATACAACAACTTCATTACATGTAGCATCTGCCCAATCTTCTCCTATTCAATAGCAGGATCCCGATGTGAGCATGGAAGATGTGGCTGAAACTTCACACCAAGATGAAGCACAACATCTGAATGATATGACTGTGAAGGATACAGTGGCTGATAGCACTGCCATTGTTTGTCATCCGGCATCCTCACAATTAGCAGATGCTCAAGCAGACACGACAAAGCAACCGCAAAGTGCTGACGAGGCCGCTACTGAAATTGCCGCTGTTTCATCGTTGATCCAACACAAAACAGGCATTGTCCTCGTTCAGACACCTCTTCTTCCTCTTCCTCCTCCAATCACACTTCTTGCCGCTGCTGCTGCTTCTCCCTCCTTGCCTTCAGCCGTAATCCGTGGGGCTGTGTCCAAAGTTCCTTCTTCTCCCGACTACTCTCCACACTCGTCTCCCCACCTCCTTTCTTCCCAACCATCGCAGTCTACACCTTCTATTCCCACCCCTGTTATGTTCACCGAATTGGCATCCATGGGATAGGTTTTAATACAGTTATCCCATCAATTACCCCTTCAATTACAGACGACACAACATACTATTTTTCAGGAGCTGCAAACTAAAGTAGACATCCTAGAAGCAGATATAGTGCCTCTCCAAGAAGAACTCCTCGAGGCGAAAACAGATCTTCACTTCCTGCAAACCCAAATTCAGCGATTGTAGGAACAATTGACAGAAAAAGATCTTATTATCACCAAAGAGGATGACGAGATTAACGGGTTAAGACAAGAAGTTGCCGATAAACAAGATGCCATGACTGCGTTAGGCAATGAACTTCATGATACAAGGGATAAGCTCAGTATATTAGAAGAAGATTCTTAGACGCTAGCTATGAATGTCATAAAAATTGAGACAGAACTCAAGGACGTCACCGAAGAGACTTTCCACAAAAGTCGTTCTTTGGAAGAAGAGATTGGCCGGAACATCCAATTACAGAAGGAGCTTGAAGCCATCAAAAAGGAGAGAGAAGATTTTTATAAGACAATGCACTTTCAATCTGAAGAACATGAATGCAGGGAGAAGCAGTTAGGCATTCAAGCTGACCGGTTATCATGGATAGATGCTGACATTGCCGAAATGATGTTGCGCAGAGATGTTGCTCTCAAAAATGATTTTTATTTACAAGAAGCATTCTTGCAAACTCAGCCTGAGTCCTTAATAAGTCCAGTAGTCACTGCCATTTCGGTTAGAACTGACGTGCAGCTAGTTGAGCCCCAAATTTTGAAGGATATGTTAGACTCTTTAAAACAGAAGATCACCCGTACCTTTAAGTTAGCCCGTTCCATGTACATACAGGGCATTATAGATGAATCCTGAACTTTGTATTCACCATTTTTGGGTTCGAGTCCACCGTGCGTGCCAATGTGAGCCGTCGGAATGTAATCGTGAAAAGTCGCACACATACCGAAAGAGCATAGCGCAACTGTAACTTTTTGATTAATGAAAAGAAGCATGCGTGAGACAGAGGGTATGTCATCGGACTGTGGTCTGGGCGAATGCGTGAAATGGAGCGCAATGCATTGGCTATATTCTGAGTATTCTGTCTCTTTGTAATTAACTTCAGTAATGTGTTAAGTTTTGATGAAGTATTAAGTTAAGCGATATTGCGATAAAATGATGAAGTGCACGTTTATGCATATTGCGGTGAAGAACATTGTAATGTGCAGAACAGATACGTATTTGAAGAATAATCTCATTCAACGCGTTAAGTTGGTGTAGTAGTATATAATTAAATCTGTAGATTTGGGAAAATACAAACAGGGCCTCTGTTTTACAAACCCCTAACCATCCCAAGAACCCAGATTGATAGTAGTTTAAACAACCAGTTTATTATAGGTTAAAGAATATCTCCATTGAGAAAAAAATTTTATCATTGTCTCAAACATGCAATCGATGTGCAAGGTTTCTACTGCTCAAGATGAGGATAAGAACTTCTCCATGTTACTTGTCCAAACAAATTCTACTGGTCAAGTTAAGGATAAGAACTTCTCCATGTTACTGCTAAGTTATATAGAGCAATAAGGTAGGAATATTACAAAGGGGAAGCTTGGAGGATAGGAATAATTCAAGCGATAAGAGACAATGAAGTTTCTGTGAAGTCCCTTATTGCTTGAATTGGTTGTCTTTCTTTTTCTATGTTAATGGGCGATGTATGAAAAGGCACGAACGATTCAAGCGATAAGGGCCATTTGAAGTTCCCGGTCTACTCTCCTCGCTTGAATTGGTCGTGCCTTTTGTGTGAGTGATAAACAAAGTTTAAGAGCATCAAAGCTTACAACATGGAAAAGATTGGAGGAGACAACCAATTCAAGCGATTAGGAGCAATGGAGGTTCTCCGAGTGCCCTAATCACTTGAATTGGTCGTGCTTTTCTATTTTTCCTTCACAAGCCCAAGTTTTCAATTCATATATCATCAAATCATGATATAGCATAGCAATGAAGAAATTAATGATAAACCACTTATTATCTTAGTTTATGTCATGAATAAGGGGTAGAACACAATTTATATTTTAGAAAAAATACTACCAACATTAATAAGTCGAAACCATTTCTTTGTAGAAACATGAGTTATAATTACTATCTTCTAGATAAAGATAGAATGGCATCATTTACCAATACATACAATGCTTTGAAGGTTATTTTGTGTACAAAATTGTATTTAGAACAAAGAGCATATAAATATCTTCCACCATATGTTGGAAGTAATGGGTTAAGTATCAAGATAGATACAAAACTCTATACATTTTTGGAGCCTTCACCTTTGTGCTTATTCTTCTTCTTTTTGGAGCCTTCGCTTTTTTGCTTATTCTTCCGGACATGCTTCAATGGAGAGTGAACGTGAGGTCCTTTCTTCTTATCTTCAATATGCTTATGTCCTGGTGGTGGAAGTGGTCGAGGAGAGTCATTATCATAAGGACATATAGCATCTTTGAAGAATGAATTGCGTTTTCTTTGACCAAAAGGATCCATGCATCTGGATAGTCAGATAGATTTAGGCTAGGACTATAAAATCTATGCTCTAAGAACCTTATTACATTGGAAATTACTCTCCATCCACATCTGTAGTGGCATATGAATTTGCATATAACTAAACTTTTTTTATTCATTCACTTTTCTTGGATATTTTTTTATCAATGTGCATTTTCAAAAGTTTTGCAGCACTACAAGGCTAAATAAATATCAGAATGCATGACAATGGAAGTGTAAAAAAGCAATGGAAGTGTACAAGAACTTACAATCTGTAGTTCCCATGCTGTGATTGGAGAGAGTTCATGTATAAGGCTTGGTATTCAACAAAATCAATAATTATAAGACTCTAGTGACCCCTGAAAATGTGACATATACTTATTAATAAAACCACCGTTAAGAAAGGAATGACATTATAAGAAATATAGAAATGAAAACTTACTTTTCAATATATGGATAAACTATATATTCTATCTCATCACTAAAATTCTTGAGAAAATGACCAGTTTCTCCATGCTGTATAATATACATTGAGTCAAAAGGGGATCCAAAATAAAGACCTTCCTTGAGACTGACTCCTCACATTTTTAGCGAAGGACCCTAAAATATAAAACTAGTAGAAGATGCATCAAGGAGATCAACTACTGATCAAATTGAGCATATTATGGCCTGAAGAAAACATGAGAGCTATATTGACAATGTTGTTAGAGATCTCAACATTGAAGTCCCTCAACATTTTGTTGTCTTCAGGCCTTATGTCAAGCATGAAGTCTTCCTCCCATGGCATTGAAGCATTTACAATTACTTGGCCATATCCTTTGTTTAAAAGCTCCGAGTTTCTTCAGCCTCTAAATTGATGGAGAGTGTTAATCTCCAAAAGAACAAGCTACTCTTGAAGTTAGAGCACCTCTATATCAAGAGTAACTCAAAACATTCACCAATTTAGAGGATCAAAGATCAACTGTCAAAATTTTGATCAAATTGTGAAGAAGATGACTACACAGAAAGTCTGCTGCACATAACTCTCTCATTGACTTATCAACTGTGTAAGGTTTTTGATAAAACTTTGTACAAGGTGTCGACTGTAGATTGCGTACCTTCTCCAAGTTAAATTACTTCAAAAGATTTAGTAGATCTTGAGAAATGAACTTAACAAGTCACCTATGTCTAAAAGTGTTCTTTTGAGAAGTCGATTCAGACACCTATAACTTCTAACACTTGGTTCTCTCAATCTAGAACCCATTTATGCAAATGCTTTTAGCCACACGTAGCTTACCTTCCAACTTAAAGATTGAGTGCTTGCTTGCTTAAAACTTTACACTGTGGAAGGAGAACTGACCAAAACATTAGCATCAAATTTTGTGCCTGTTTCAAGAAACAGTGAACACTTCTTCACATATGAATGTTCCTACTCATAATTTTCACAGCCTGTTTACAATTAGGCTCTCAAACTTTAACCATAGACTCATTAACTATGGACTTAGACATCTACAAAAGGATTCTTGAAATGATCAAGCACAGAAGGAGAATACACATAAACATCGGGTGCAATTTCTCTTCATTACTAGAAAACTTTACATCTGGATGAGAGAGCAAAAAATCACACTTCTCAAGTGTCTAATGACTTCTAATTCTTCTGAATTCTTGTATTCTACACTCTCTCATACTTGCCTCGACATTTTCTTTGTATATATAAAGGCAAATATTTACAAGCTCATAACTAATCAAAAGTATAAGCGAACTATCTCTGAGTTAATGTACATATGTGTACACATCTTCATCTTCTGGATATGCACTTCCTTCATGATTCATAACTTGATCTTTTCTTCAGCCCTTGACTCCAATTCCTCATCAAAACATCAATTGTTGATTGCCCTGCACCAATAGCTCCCCCTCAATCATCAATTGAGGTTTTTTCTATCTTCTTTATGCCTGCCATGTCTTTGAATCTCTGTAGCTTTGGTCCATCCAAGCTTTTGGTTAGCATATCAGCTATATGATCTTTTGTTGAAGTATGTATGACTTCAATCTCTTTATCCATCACCTTCTCTCTTAGAAAGTGATACTGAATCTCAATATGTTTAGTCCTGGCATGAAAAATAGGCTTAGCAGCTAAATACAATGAACTCATGTTATCTCCATGAATAGTGGGTATACTCTGAGTAATATCAAAACTCTTCATGAGAGTCTTGAGCCATATTACTTCCTTTGCAGCTTCAACCATCCCTTTGTACTCTACTTCTGTAGATGACAAAGCAACTGTGTGTTGCTTCTTTGAACACCATGAAATTAACTTATCTCTCACATAACACAAGTATCCATAAGTTGATCTCCTATCATCAGGATTACCTGCCCAATCTGTATCACTATAAATATTTATGTTTGTATCTGATGTATAACCATAATACAAACCTTCTTTGAGTGTACCCTTAATGTACCTCAACACTCTTTGACCTGCAATCCAATGTTCTTTCCTAGGACAATGCATGAATTGAGACAATACTCCCACTGCATATGACAAGTCAGGTCTAGCTAATGTAGCATAAATTAGACTACCAACCAAACTTTGATATAACTTGATATCCTTGAACTCTTTTCCTCCATATCTACTCAATTTGTGATTCACCGCCATTGGAGTAGGTGCTACCCTACAATCATTCATCTTAAACTTGATCAGCAAGTTTCTCAAATACCTTTCTTGAGTTACATACACTCCATGTTGAGTGTATGAAATCTCCATGCCCAAGAAATATGACAAGTCTACTAAGTCACTGATCTTGAACTCTTTCTCCATTTGCTTCTTTAGACTTTGAATACCTTTCTCATCTGTACCTGTAAGAATTTTATCATCAACATATATGCACATGTAAATAAACCCATCATCACTTACTTTAACAAGCAAGCTACTATCTGCTTTAGATACTTGGAATCCAAGTTCTTTCAAGAACTTCACAAGTCTATAATTCCATGCCCTTGGGGCCTGCTCCAAACCATACAAAGCTCTCTTGAGCTTACACACATGATCTGGATATCTTTCATCTCCGAATCCTTGTGGTTGCTCCATGAAAACATCATCTAAAATATAACCATTTAGAAAAGCATTCTTTACATCTAATTGACATAATTTCCAACCTTTACATGCAGCAATGGCTATGAGTGTCCTTATTGTTGTCATCTTTGCCACAGGACTATAGGTCTCATCATAATCTATACCATATGTCTGAGCAAACCCTTTCATAACAAGTCTAGCTTTATGCTTAGACACACTTCCATCTGCATACCTCTTAGTTTTGTAGACCCATTTGCATCCAATGATCTTCTGACTATTTGGTTTAGGAACCAAATCCCATGTCTGATTCTCCATCAATGCATCATACTCTTCGTGCATAGCTTTCTCCCAATTTTCCTTACCTTTTGCCTCTTCATATGTAGAAGGGTCTTCATCTACCTTTACCATATAAGCATAATCTTTGGTAGCCAAAAAAGAAGTGTCATAGCTATACCTTGGAGGTTGCCATTTGTGTCTTGATGACCTTCTAAGTTCTCCACTCCTTGAGGTTTTTGGTTCATCACATTCTGGATCAAACCTTGGCACTTCTTCAACTTCAACCTGTACTTCATGGTTCTCCTCTTCATCAAATATCTGAACCTTTGATTTACCTTTCTGTTGAGTCACAACTTCTTCATCACCTGCATAAATATTGATTGTACCTGCATACCAAGTACCTTGCTCATCAAATGTAACATCCTTTGATACAAGGAATTGTTTTGTGGGTGGACTCCACAACCTATATCCCATCTGCTTATCATCATATCCAATAGACACATACTTTTCAGCTTTAGGTTCCAATTTATGCCTTAATTGTGATGGCACATATGCATATGCCAAACGTCCAAATACTTTGCAATGATCTAAAGTAGGTCTCTTACCCCACCATGCCTCATTTGGTGTCATACCCTGCAAAGCTTTACATGATAATCTATTAACCAAATAAGTAGCTGTATTTACAGCCTCAGCCCACAAGTAATTTGGGCAATTTTTCTCCTTCATCATGGAGCTTGCAAACTCAACAAGAGTTCTATTCCTTCTTTTTGCTACACGATTTTGTTGAGGAGAGTACCTGCAAGTAATTTCCCTTTTTATACATGCATTCCACAAGTAATCACTGAACTCATTAGAGAAATACTCTCCCCCTCCATCTGACCTTAGTCTCTTCAACTTATGACCTGTAATTCTCTCTGTATACACATGATAATGTTTGAATGTATTGAATACTTCTGACTTATCTTTGATCACATAGATAGTGATCCATCTGGTAGCATCATCAACATAAATCACATATTACCTTGAACCATTGATACTGAAATCCTTTGATGGTCCCCACACATCTGTGTGTACCAATTCAAGCTTCTTTGAATACATGAAACCATGCTTGGAATAAGATTGCTTATGAGCCTTACCTAATTGACATGCCTCACATCTGTATGTCATATGTTGACCTGCAACATTAGGCAATCCAAGCACTGAACCATTATTAACCATATCTTTGATACCTCTTTCATTAAAATGTCCAAGCCTTTTGTGCCAAAGATCTAACTCAGAGATCTTATGTCCTCCATAAGTGAACAAGGCATGACCAACATTGCCTTGGATCTTCAATGTGAACAATCTTCCTTCTTTCTTCCTTGAAACAATTTGTTTATACCCATTGCTAGGGTCTTCCACAAACACTCCTTCATTAGTGAACCTAACTTCATAACCTTTTTCAAGAATTTGTCCTACACTTATCAAATTCTCTGGAATTGTAGGAACATACAAAACCTTACTCAAGAGAGTACTTCCATCCTTAGCCTTCACTGATCCAATTGACTTCACATTATGCTTTGTATTGTCACCTGTCTGAACAACATGATTAGTTATCTTATTCTCCAAATCAATCATCAGAGCTATGTTGCCACTTAGGTGATTGCTACACCCTGAGTCAATGTAGAAGACTCTTTGGTCTTCACTTTGCCTTTCACAAGTTGCATTCATTATCAATGTTGAATCCTCCTTCTGATCTGAAGCATAATTGTAATATGTATTATTGTATTGTTGACTTTGGAATCCTCTACCTGCATTTCTTCCAAAGTAACCTCTACTACCTCTACCTCTGAAATTACCTCTTTGATTTCTGCCACCTCTTCCTCTTGAATTAAAATTCTGATTATATCCACCATTATTCTGAGTATTATGCCAACAATCATTAGCTAAGTGATTTGTCTTACCACAAATCCAGCAAGCCTTGACTCCATCTTTATTACTCTTGCCTCTTCCTCTACCTTTGCCACCTCCTCTTCCTCTTAGGAAGTTAGCTTGGCTAGTTATACCTTCATCTTCATTTGCTTGTTGCTTACCTTTGATAGTCTTCTTCTTATCCTTTGAATACATTGCATGACTTGTACTTTTATCACTTTCACCTTTGACATCCTGCTCAAAGGTTAGCATATGTCCTAGCAACTGATTTAAATCAGGAGTGAAATGATTAAGTGATAATTCAGTAGATAAAATGAATGGCTTCCATTTGTCATCACCTCTCAAATCTGTAAGGATTTGCCTTACCAATTTATCCTCCTCAATGTCTTCATCAACTGCTCCTAATGCATCTGCAATGTCCTTCATCCTTGTTACATAATCTGAAATGAATTGAGAGGCCTTCTTCTTGAATGGGGTAAATTCTGCCCACAAGGATGCCTTCCTTAACTTTGTGGTGTTTTGGAAATGGTCCTCCAAAGCATTCCATATATCACTTGCACTTTCAAGACCTCTAATGTGAGGTAGCAAGTAGTCATTGACTGCCATGTAGATAATGCTCCTAGCTTGAGCATCTTTCTTCATCCAATTCTTCAAATCTGATAGTTCCTCCCTAGTTGGAACATTAGGATCTCTGAACTGAGGCTTTTCTTCTTCACCTATGATATAACTTATCAAGTCTTTGCTCATAAGATGAGCGTCCATCCTCATTGACCATGCTGGATAGTTCTCTCTATCCAATTATGACTGGAGCAGTCGAGATCCTCCTTTCTTCAATATTGATGTTTCCTGCTCTGATACCACTGATGGAGAGTGTTAATCTCCAAAAGAGCAAGCTACTCTTGAAGTTAGAGCACCTCTATATCAAGAGTAACTCAAAACATTCACCAATTTAGAGGATCAAAGATCAATTGTCAAAATTTTGATCAAACTGTGAAGAGGATGACTACACAGAAAGTTTGCTGCACATAACTCTCTCATTGACTTATCAAATGTGTAAAGTTTTTGATAAAACTTTGTACAAGGTGTTGCCTACAGATTGCACACCTTCTCCAAGTTAAATTACTTCAAAAGATTTAGTAGATCTTGAGAAATGAACTTAACAAGTCACCTATGTCTAAAACTGTTCTTCTGAGAAGTCGATTCAGACACCTATAACTTCTAACACTTGGTTCTCTCAATCTAGAACCCATTTATGCAAATTATTTTAGCCACATGTAGCTTACCTTCCAACTTAAATATTGAGTGCTTGCTTCCTCAAAACTTTACACTGTGGAAGGAGAAATGACCAAAACATTAGCATCAAATTTTGCGCCTGTTTCAGGAAATAGTGAACACTTCTTCACATATGAATGTTCCTACTCATAATTCTCACAGCGTGTTTACAATTAGGCTCTCAAACTTTAACCATAGACTCATTAACTATGGACTTAGACATCTACAAAAGGATTCTTGAAATGATCAAGCACAAAAGGAGAATACACAGAAACATCGGGTGAAATTTCTCTTCATTACTAGAAAACTTTACATCTGGATGAGAGAGCAAAAAATCACACTTCTCAAGTGTCTAATGACTTCTAATTCTTCTGAATTCTTGTATTCTACACTCTCTCATGCTTGCCCCGACATTTTCTTTGTATATATATAGGCAAATATTTACAAGCTCATAACTAATCAAAAGTATAAGTGAACTATCTCTGAATTAATGTACATATGTGTACACATCTTCATCTTCTGGATATGCACTTCCTTCATGCTTCATAACTTGATCTTTTCTTCAGTCCTTGACTCCAATTCTTCATCAAAACATCAATTGTTGATTGCCTTGCACCAACATGAATGTCCTCAAGGATAACAAATTCTTCTAACATAAGATTCATCCTTCTCTTCTCCTCCTCAGACTCTACTGCATTTCTTGTTGAATGTTCATGAGAAGGGACCTCGTCAATTTTGATTGTAGATGGCTTAGGCTTTCTTGTTGGAGGTATATTAAGAATATCAAAAAATTTCTGATCATGTTTGTCAAGAGGGAGAATGGCTTTATCAAACTTGTATCTTAGCCTGGACACAACAACATAGTCCTTGGCCATAAGTGTCACCCTATGACAATGTGTTGCACATAAATAAACATCATTCATAAAACCAATTACGAAATCTTTTGCTACTTCTTACAAGCATAGAAGAGCATGTGTCTGCCAGTTGACATTCACAAATGAAGTAGTCTTCATCATAGAGCAAAGATTGGCAGAGATCTCCTTAACCACTCTCATGAAAGGAAGTCTTGGGATGAGAAGTCCCACACAGAGCTCTTATGATTTCCATCAGTGGTTGATATGATATTTAACTATCTTTTTAGCATATGCCTTCTGCGGATTGACCTTATCTTGGCTATTTGTGGTCTTTAGAGCAGATCCCTGCCCCTCTGGAATAGGTCGTCCATGTTGTTGCTCTTGATGGTACAACTTCCTAGCTATCTTTTTTACCCTAGCCATAATCTATAAAAAGAATGATTGAAGAGGATCAAACATGAGAAAACACAACAAGAAAATCAAGAATTCAACAGACGACCAATTCAAGCAATTACCATCATAAAAAAAAATTGGATTGTTCTATTCAGTTGAAGCAGTTGTGTAAAATCGTTCAAGGTTTCAACCACATTCATGTGAATTTCATGAAATTTTTGGGATAAACTTTCTCTTTTATAAAAAGATTACAACAAATTGTCCAAAAATATGTTTGAAAGAAATGACCGATTCAAGCGATAAGGGCCATCCAAAAATCTTTGATTCCCCTAATCGCTTGAATCGATCGTATCAATCAAATCAAGGTCTTCACTTTCTTTTCATGTATTCCATGAATTCATAATAAATCTTCCTACCTTGAAAAACAAAAATAGATCATAAACACGTTTTTTGACTAGACACGACCGATTTAAGCAAATAGGTCTATCCGAAAGTCTCTGATTCCCCTAATTGCTTGAATCGAACATGTCAATACCATGTGAAAAAAATAGAATCCTCTTATCTTTTGCTCTGATCTTAAAAGAATAAATAGATCTCAAAAAGCCTTTTAACTAGGTGGGACCAATTCAAGCGATTGGGCAAATCTGGAAATCTCCGATTCCACTAATCGCTTGAATTAGTTGTGTAGAAGATTCCAAGCTCAAGGATATAGAGCTCAAGGAGAACAAGAATTAGCGAAATTCGCAGAAGAGGCTTGGCGCATGAAAACTGTTGGAAGTCGGGAAAGCACGTAGGTCACAAAAAAATGGCGCAAATGAAGGGAGGAGCTTAAATATGTCTCTAAGTTGAGTTGATCGTTAGTGCCACATGGAAAAATTTGATTGGTACATGTCATCTAGCCATTGCGAATCCCAACATACATTTGCACGTCTCAACATTTTCAATGGTCCACGTCATTTGATCATTGAAATTTTTGAATTCAATTTTGCCACATGTCACACGTTCATTGGTTCACGTCATGTGATCATTTCTTTCTCTCTTTGCCTATAAATATCAGTTACCTTGGTCTTTTTTGATTTTCAACCTTCAAGAAAATTTTTCCTTCATAGCCAAGCACTCTGAGCTCGAATCCTATACATGAACGATTCAAGCAATTACGCCTGTTTGACTCTCTTTGACTGCTTCTATTCGCTTGTACCAGTCCTCTATTGAGATGGAAGAGAAGAATGTGATTCTAAGTGTTTCTCCATTTGAGAAACTTCTAGATTTTATGATTCAAGAGAGATTGAGGGCAAATCATTTTCCAGATGCAATGAGAATCTTCAATCCCACCTTTGATTTTGAAGCACTTGTGGAGAAAAGCAAGGCATTTCTTATGGATTAATGGGAGACCTTCATCAGGATAGTAAATGGTCAAGAAGTTATCATATCTGGCAAAAATTATATCCACCCATCATTTGTGGGAAGGATCCTTTGGATAGGGCCACAGTCACCAATTTGAGGTTGATGTTTCAAAGCACTAGGGTTTTTTATATGCATCCTTAGCAAGCACAAGGTGTCAACTTATCATCCCTGAAGCTATCTTGGCAGGTGTAGAGTAGGTTTTTGCAGCACGAGGCACATCCTTGGAGTGTATCTACCATCTCTTCTCACAATAATGCATGTTACTGTGAATGTGTTTATAGTCACCAAATATAAATGTGATTCTCTTATTCAAGCAGAACTGATACTTTCCTACATGATGAGGTCTAGACAATCCAAAGTGTTTTACTTTACTAAATTTAAGAAATTCACACCAAAATTTTGAAATTGCTCTATAAACATTTATACTCACTCCAACTCCATCACAAACCTCCTTAATTTGAGATGGTTCTAACAACAAATTCATTTCTTTCATGAGTTTTTGAAAAATAAACCGTTTCAAGCATACATTTTCATTCAGTTTCAATAGTTTCAAAATGTCATTTTGTCTCATAATTTCATTATTAAAATGAATACACTCAAAATTGATCAACATGTTTAAAGCTATCACATTTGTTACATAATCTCTTACAATTTTCATTCTCTTTTTCTTCTAGCCAAAATTTTCAGCCAAATCTAAAAAAGGTTTTACTCATTTTGACCTCATTCTCAATCCTATAGGAGTTTCTTTCATTTATTTGAAAGCTTCTAACTGAGAAGACAAATACAACAACTTTGTTTCTAGATCTCTCTGATGTCAGTCTCTCTGATGTAGTACATTTTGCTGATAGTTTATGTATTGCATATATTCTTGAAATCTCGTAGAGCTTTGAACAATAGCCATGTAAACCATCATCACCATCTCCTACAAATCTAATCAGATCATGAAGATTATAAAAAGGTGGATATATTCTAGTTTGTGGATCAATCGGATAAACAACTCCATCTTCCCATATATCGATATGCTTTTTGCCTTCTTTGCGCAATCCATCAACTTCACAAAATTGAAGAGCTCTTCAGAATACCTTTCTTGTTGTTGCATACTCTTTACTGATTGCAATGTTGATATGGAACTTATCACGCAGATCTTAGTTGGATGAAAGTTAAGTGAGAGTTTTTGGATTGAGGTTCTCCATGGAAAAATTGTTCAGATTCATGAGAAAGAGAGAAGTAGGTCTGTTATGGAGAGTAGAGTAAAAAAGTATAGAACGTCCTAAACACACATTATATAAGTCAAAGAACAAGAGGGAGACTTGAAATTTGATGAACGCCTGACGAGCACAAACGTTGAGGCATATCACTTTTCATAATTATCACACAAGCTTTCTCTCTCTTCCGAAACTAACATATTTGTATGAGATATGTTTTAAATGAATGTACACAGAATTTTTTGAAATGATTTGATAACATTAATCTAAACTAAGAAAACTAATTGAAATCCTTACATGGCTCTTTTTTTGTCATTTTTTGTCCTAATGTAGACAGTACATGCATGGAAGCAAAATGAAAAGAAGAGTGTACTCACAAAAGAAAGATTGTGAGAGACTCAAAGTAAGTAGACCAAGAAATGGGTAAACTCACATGGATTAGAAATGAGCTTGCCAAGAGCATGGAGTAGGCTCCTCAAGCTTCTAACCAAGTACAAATGGGGGGAGAGGTCCTCCTTATTTAGATTTGGGAGGGGCTCTCCAAAGTATATGTCATGCGGGATAATTCCCCTTGAAGGAGAATGAATACAATGGTAGAAGCAAATGGCAAGGTACCCAAATACAAAGGATATAATATAAAATAGAAATGGAATGGAAATAGAATGACTCCAAGATACAAAAGGGAGATGCACTCTCATATTCTCATAGATTTCACAAAGTCTCTAAACCTATACAACCCATGACATAAAATGTTAGAAGCCATAATAACATCACCATTTGAGAGACTATAGACTATACATCTGTCGTCAATAAATTTGATAGCCAAGTGAATCTTGGATAATGCTAAAACTAACAACATATTTTTCTTGATCCTTGGCATATATACAACATATGACAATGTGAAAGAATTGTCATAAAAAATAGTCAAAATGATCTTATTAGCTCCCCATTATAAGACAAGAAGTGTCATTAGCACATGTGTCAATATTCCCTGTAGGGGCAAGCTCAAGTGAATTGAAGAAATTTTGTTGCAAGGTAATATGTTTGGTTGCCCTACTATCAAAGTACTGGGCAAACATTTGAGTCTCAACATGAGCCTCATTTCTTGCTTGGTAGGTTGTAAGAGTATCCCAAGCATATCTTGTTATCTTGCAGGAGGGAGTATGAAGGATAATGGCACATTTGACAAACACGACTATCAATGCATGTGCCCTTGCATCTTTTCCATCCTTCAAAGTGTTGATATATTTAGGTAGTTGTATCGCGGCATTTCCCTCCCTCTCTCTTTTTCTCTCTCTCTTCTCTCTCTCTTTTCCCCCACCACCCCTACAACCCCCACCCTCACCCCGACCCCCTCCAACCCCACTGTCCCCTCCTCTTTTCCCCACCACTCTTGCAGCCCCCACCATCACCCCTACCCCCTTGAACCCCACCATCCCCTCCTTTTTCCCCACCACCTCCGCGGCCCCCACCATCACCTTGACCCCCTCCAGCTCCACCAGCCCTCCTCTTTTCCCCCACCACCCCCGCGGCCCCCACCATCACCTCGACCCCCTCCAGCCCCACAACCCTCCACCACTCCACACCACCCCACAGCCCTCCACCACTCCACACCACCACCACCCCACAACCCTCCACCACTCCACACCACCACCACCCCACAACCCTCCACCACTCCACACCACCCCACAGCCCTCCACCACTCCACACCACCACCCCACAACCCTCCACCACTCCACACCACCACCACCCCACAGCCCTCCACCACTCCACACCACCACCACCCCATAGCCCTCCACCACTCCACACCACACCACCCCACAGCCCTCCACCACTCCGCACCACCACCCCACAGCCCTCCACCACTCCACACCACCACCCCACAGCCCTCCACCACTCCACACCCCCCCACAGCCCTCCACCACTCCACACCACCACCACCCCACAGCCCTCCACCACTCCACACCACCACCACCCCACAGCCCTCCACCACTCCACAACACCACCACCCCACAGCCCTCCACCACTCCACACCACCACCACCCCATAGCCCTCCACCACTTCACACCACCACCACCCCACAGCCCTCCACCAACCCCACTGTCCCCTCCTCTTTTCCCCCACCACCCTCGCGGCCCCCACCATCACCTCGACCCCCTCCAACTCCACCAGCCCTCCTCTTTTCCCCCACCACCCCTGCGGCCCCCACCATCACCCTGACCCCCTTCAACCCCACCGTCCACTCCTTTTTTCCCCACCACCCCCGTGGCCCCCACCATCACCTCGACTCCCTCCAGCTCCACCAGCCCTCCTCTTTTCCCCCACCACCTCTGCGGCCCCCACCATCACCTTGACCCCCTCCAGCCCCACAGCCCTCCACCACTCCACACCACCCCACAGCCCTCCACCACTCCACACCACCACCACCCCACAACCCTCCACCACTCCACACCACCACCCCCACAGCCCTCCACCACTCCACACCACCACCACCCCACAACCCTCCACCACTCCACACCACCACCACCCCACAGCCCTCCACCACTCCACACCACCACCCCACAGCCCTCCACCACTCCACACCACCACCCCACAACCCTCCACCACTCCACACCACCACCACCCCACAGCCCTCCACCACTCCACACCACCACCACCCCACAACCCTCCACCACCCCAGAGCCCTCCACCACTCCACACCACCACCCCACAACCCTCCGCCACTCCACACCACCACCACCCCACAACCCTCCACCACTCCACACCACCACCACCCCATAGCCCTCCACCACTCCACACCACCACCACCCCACGGCCCTCCACCACTCCACACCACCCCACAGCCCTCCACCACTCCACAATCCCCCACACAACTCCACACCACCCCATAGCCCTCCACCACTCCACACCACCCCCACAGCCCTCCACCACTCCACACCACCCCATAGCCCTCCACCACACCACCACCACCCCACAACCCTCCCCCACACCACCACCACCCCACAACCCTCCACCACTCCACACCACCACCACCCACAGCCCTTCACCACTCCACACCACCACCACAACCCTCCACCACACCACCACCACCCCACAGCCCTCCACCACACCACCACCCCACAACCCTCCACCACTCCACACCACCCCATAGCCCTCCACCACACCACCACCCCACAGCCCTCCACCACTCCACACCACCCCACAACCCTCCACCACTCCACAACCCCCCCACAAACCCCACAAATCCCACATTTTTCCATGACCTTACATAAGGCTCTCATGTAGTTTTGGATGGATATTTGGAGGATCATTTCTTAACCAAACCCTACAGTGTTATATATCGTTGGAAAGCTCTCGACGAGTACTTTAAAATGGTGCAATAATAACTTTGAAATCTTGTATCAAGTTTTTACCACACCCCAAAAACCCCCACAACTCCCCATAACTCACCCCCTATTCCCACCCAACCCACAAACCCCACAAACCCCACACAACTCCACACAACTCCATACCCCTCCACAACCCTCCACAAACCCATAATCTCTCAGAACTCCCCACAACTCACCTCCCACACCGCCTACTTAATATGAAGGATCAAAAACTACTACAAAAATTAGGTGAAGGATGTGCTTCTCATGGATCATTCAAACATCACGGGCGGCACAAAATGAGGATCTCAGTTTGCATTCAAAAGTGACAGTAAAGGTGTAAGTGGTAAAAGTGAAAGTGGAAAAATGACTATTGCCGCCAACCATTCATGACGACTGCCTATTTTTGAGGATCCAACTCAAATCAAGTGGAATATTTGATCTACCCCTCCAATCTTGGGTAATCAAGTGGAATATTTGATCTACCCCTCCAATCTTGGCCTATTGGAGCCTATAAAAGCAGGGGATTTGTGTTCATTTGGGATAGATACATTTCGGATACACACATTTACATACGTACGTACAAAGGTCCTCTCTTTGCACTTTGTGGCTTCAAGCCTACTGTAGGAAGTCACTCTGTGGTGTGGATACAGAGCGTGGGCTTCCCAGTGGAGGGCTAATAGCACTATAGTGTGAAGAGAGTGGATGCAATGCTGGTACTCTTCCCATCCACATTAGAAGGCCTTGCTGACAAATGGTACAATCAATATGCAGATGGCCATTTTGCTACATGGGAGGCTCTGAAGACAGCATTCTCATAGACATTTTGACCTAGTGACTCCTCGGAAAGAGCTCTAGACCAGCTCGAGAATCTAAGGCTAAGATCAGGTGAATCCTTTCATGAACTTCACACTAGAACAAAAGCACTTGTTGCACATCTGCCACATGCTTCAGGTGACTTCTTGGTTAAAAAATGGATAGAAAAAGCTCTGCCTAGGTCATCTCAGTAGAAGCTACATGAGTCTCTTAGATTGGATGCGACCCTCAATGATTTTGTTGCAGCAGCATCACGCATTGAAGAAGCTATGCAACATTTTGAAGGGGATACACAATCGAATTATGCTCCAGAACTAGACCCTATTGGGCAACTGAGGAAGGAACTGGAGGCATTGAGAATGCAACAAAATCAATAGGAAGAGAAGGTCTTGCCACCACTGCGTCGCACTGATGATGAAGTAGCCCAACTTCGCCGTGAGTTAGAAGATTTGCGGACCACTCAAGATATAAGAAGGCAGATTTGGTGCACAATATGTAACAACAATGGGCATTCCAATGCTAATTGTCCTAACAAGGTAAGTTGTCAATTTTGTGGAAAGGAAGGCCATGAAGCTAGAGACTGTTACTACCTCAAGGGTACACAGCAACGAGGTAACTCTCCAGCTTTGGATTCATATTATGCTAGTACTTCAAATGCGCCTAATAGAGAGGAGAGCAGACCAACCAAGCCTAGATATAATAGACTTTTGATGTGGTACCGTTGTGGTGAGTATGGCCATATGCAAAACAGGTGTTCCCTTCCAGAAGATGCACCTCCTTGTCAGCATTGTCCCGAGGCTAAGGATCACTACACCAAAGATTGCCCAAGAAGCCGTCCTGCTCCAATCCACATGATTGTAGTCTCTCCACAAGAAGAAGGTAGGACCACTCAGTCTTATGCTGTTTCATCTTCTTCAATACCCATGATGACTAGAGCCAGACAAGCGGCAGAAACCCATAGAGAAGAACAAGAGGGAGTCCAGGATAAAGAAGAGGAAAAGAAGTCTGGGTGGAAGGGCCAAGAAGAAATTGAAGGAGCTTATGAAAGGATGGCTACTTCTCTAAGGGACCAACCAACAACTCTGCAAGAAGACACTCATGAGGTAAACATTGAACAGATCTTGAAAGGTATTCATCACAAGGTTAGTCTATACGAACTTATAAGGATGGATTCAAAAATAAGAAGTGACTTATTGAAGATTATACACTCTGCTCACTTGGTCCAATCACCCAGTATAGATGGTTTCATGGTTGATTTTCCCCCTGCACCCTTGGCAGACTACCAAAGCTCAAGATTATCTGTTTATATAAAGGATGAAGCTCTCACAGGTGTGATCATAGATGGAGGCCCTGGTATCAATTTGATGCCAGATTTCACAATGAAGAAACTGAATTTGAACCCCACCAAGATGGCACCACTTACAGTTACACTAGCAGATCAACATCGGGTTGCGCCTCTTGGCATTATTGAAAAGGTACTGATGATAGTACAGGGTTGCCACTTTGTGTTGGATTTTGTTGTTATTGCACTTCCACAGGAGACTTCCTACCCTTTACTTCTAGGGAGACCTTGGCTGAGGCAAGCAAAAGCTTTGCAAGATTGTGGGAAAAACAAACTATGGATTTCAACTAGCACCAATAGCCAACTGCAGCTACATTTGGAAGAAGGATTTGACTCAGGGAAAACTACTGGGTATACTGTGGACACTCAAGTAATGCCCTCTCTACCCCAAGAAGAAGATACATTATTGAATTGGATGATGGAAAGTGCAGAATGTTGCATGGTGGAATCAATGAAATAGAGGAAGAAGTTGATGAAGGAGTTGCAGGAAAAGGCCATGAGGTTCACAAGGAGTTGAAGAATGAGAGCTTGCAGGAGATTACGAATGCTGAAGGGGAAACAACTAGAGAGGTTTCAGAACAGGAAAGTTATGAGCCTGAATGCAGAGAGGATCTCCCCTTTTCGGATATACCTCAAGGATGGACCAGAGAACATATTGCAGAATATAAGTTAAAGTCCACACCTGCATACAGTGGAGACGATTTCTCAAACAAGACTAGTCCTAAAACACTCGTTCAAGAAGTAAATATAGGGGATGAAGAGAACCCTCAAGTAGTCCACTTAGCCTCTTGGCTATGGCATTATCCTCCTTTACTGCAGAAGGTAACTTCTTTACTTTTTGCCTACAAAAATGTCTTCGCATGGTCCTACAAAGATCTAACAGGGATACCAGAGGAGCTTGGATTACATAGAATACCCTTAGTTGAGGGAGCCGCGCCTGCAAGAAGTAGGCCATATCGACTCAATCCAAAATATGCAGATGCGGTAAAGTTGGAAGTTACAAAACTAGAAGAAGCAGGTATAATTGTTCCAGTAGAACATTCCAGGTGGCTTTCTTCTATGGTTATTGTACCCAAGAAAAATAGTGGAAAAATAAGAGTTTGCATTGATTTTCGTGCCTTAAATAAAGTGACTGTTCAAGATGGATTTCCTTAGCCCTTTTCAGAACAAGTACTTGAGGAAGTAGCCGGTCACACTTTGTATAGCTTCTTGGATGGTTTTAGTGGCTACAATCAGATAGTGATCCATCCTGATGATAGGGATAAAACAGCCTTTGTCACTCCATGGGGCACTCATGTCTATACTCGCATGGCTTTTGGTTTGAAGAATGCACCAGCTTCATTTAATAGAACAATGTATCTGATATTGGGCAAGTGGTTAACAAACTTTCTCCGCATTTTCATGGATGACTTTTCAGTGTTTTCAGGCACAGATAGAAGAGCAGCAGTTCAAGATTTCCATGATCATTTGGAAAATCTAAAGGAAATCTTTGAGCAATGTCTCAAAACAGGTTTGAAGTTAAATCCTGCTAAATGTCATTTTTTGGTCACCAAGGGCACTCTTCTTGGTCACATAGTATCTACTGAAGGGATAACGGTTGACCCTGCAAAGGTTACTGCTATTCTATCCATGCCTATTCCACAAAGCCCAAAGGAAGTGCAAAGTTTTTTGGGCCATGCAGGATATCATAGAAGATTCATACGAATGTATTCAGAAATAGCTAAGCCCTTATCAAGGCTTACCAGTAAAAAGGTCCCTTTCTCATGGAGTGTTGAAGCTGAGAAAGCATTTTGTGAACTGTAAATGAGGTTATGTACTACTCCACTTTTAAGTGTTCCTAACTGGTCATTAGAGTTTCATGTGCATACAGATGCTAGTCTTCGTGCTGTTGGTGCAGTTCTAGCTCAACCATCATCACACAAGGTTGATAGACCTATCTCCTATGCCAACAGACTACTCACCCAAGCAGAAAGGAACTACAGTACGACCAAAAGGGAAGGCTTGGCTATTGTATTTGCTCTTCAAAAGTTTTGGCATTACCTTCTCGGTGTACATTTTATAGTCATATCCGACCATCAGCCCTTGAAGTACTTGATAAACAAGCCTAGAGTAGCTGGAAGGATTTGGAGATGGTTACTCCTCTTTCAAGAATTCAACTTTGATATTCATATTAAGCCAAGAAGAGAGCACTACATGGCAGATCAAGTGTCCAGGACTGCAATGAGCGAGAAGGCAACATGTATTAATGATGAACTGGTGGATACTAATCTCTTTCTAGTGGCAATACAGACTGATTGGTATGATGGAATTCTCCATTTTCTCACTACTGGAAAACTCCCAGAACACTTGACACCTGTAGAAAGAGAAGATTGCTCTTGAAAACGAAAGCATATTCACTTATAAATGGAAATGTATATAAATACTGTCAGGATGATATCTTGAGAAAGTGTGTTTATCCCGAGGAGGTAAATCTTTTGCTATAGGCAGCACACAGTGAAGGGCATCTAAAGGGGGAAGAATGGGCTCATAGAATCATCCACAAGGGTCTATGGTGGCCTCATATTTACAAGGATGCGATCAAGTTTGCTAAAGAATGCCACATCTGCCAGAGGTGTGCTCCTACGCCAACCAGATTGAATTTCCAACCATTAGTCATATCTACAGGATGGCTCCCATTTGAACGCTGGGGTCTTGATTTCATAGGACCAATTAGTCCAACTGGCCAACCTAGAGGTAAGAAGTATATTTTGATGGCCACATGTTATGCAACTAAATGGATAGAGGCTTAAGCTACTGTGGACTGCACGGCGTTAACAGTAGCTAAGTTCTTGTATAAACGTATTTTCTCAAGATTTGGTTGCCCACTGGAAATCACTAGTGATAGGGGAACGCATTTTGTAAATCAGCTGCTCCAATTTATATTTGACAGGTACAAGGTCTTCCATAAAAAATCTTGTGCCTACTATCCAAGGGCAAATGGGCAAGTAGAGAGCTCCAATAAGATTTTGATCGGGTTGCTGCGCAAATTATCTTTTGATCATCAAAGCTTTTGGCCACAAGCATTGATTGGTGCAATTTGGGCTTTCAAAACTAGAAGAAGGGGAACCACTGGTGAGAGTCCATTTCGCTTAGTATATGGAAAAGAGGCATTGGCCCCATTTGAATTCATTATCAAAAAGGAATTGGGAACCAAAACCATTGGAATTGAACCTCCCATTGAGAGATTGGTGGCATTAGAAGAATACAGAGAAGGAGCAATGCAAAAACTTCAGGTAACACAAGAAGAGCGCAAGAGACCGCATGACCTGCTTTGGGCACGAAGGCCATTGGTACTAAGTGGGCATACAAGCTGAAGCGTAAACATGATGGTACAATTGACAGGTATAAGGCTAGGATTGTTGCAAAGGATTATGCACAGGAAAGAGGCATTGATTTTGATGAAACCTTTGCTCCTACTTGCCGAATGACTAGTCTTCATAGCATCTGTGCACTTGCAGCTAATCATGGTTGGAATGTACATAAGTTGGATATCAAAACAACATTTTTGAATGGTGATTTGCATGAAGAAGTGTATGTTTTTCAACCCCGTGGCTTTGTGCAAAAAGGGCATGAGAACCAGGTGTGCAAGTTAAAGAAGGCATATATGGTTTAAAGCAAGCACCACGTGCTTGGTATGAAAAGACACATGCCGATCTGATTGCACATGGTTTTTAGAACAGTCCAACTGAAAGCACCTTATATGTTAAGCGTGCTAATGATGTACTTCTGATCATTGTGGTTTATGTTGATGACATGCTCCTCATTGGTCGACATGAGAGGCATATTGCTGATTTTAAGGCTGATTTGCATGCCTCATTTGAGATGTCTGATTTGGGGTGTTTGCATCACTATTTGAGCATTCAGTTTATGCACGTTGATGGTGGAATGACGTTGTGTCAAATAAACTATATTGACACATTATTGCAATGTTTTGGCCTTGAAGATTGTAAACCTATTGCCACTCCTATGGAAACAGATTTACGATTGAGTCTTCATGATGCTAGAGATGCATTTGATGTTGTTCTCTATCAGCAGGCTATTGGATGCTTGATTTACTTATGCATTACTTGGCCAGATATTCAGTTTTTTGTCTCACAGATGAGCAGGTGTATGGATTGCCCAGGTGTCAAGCATTGACAGGCGGTTAAGTGCATCTTTTGCTACTTGAGTGTGTTGGGTGTGGGTAGAAGTGCGAGAGACACACAAGCACACACAAGGAGCACAAATGCAACAAGACACACAGAGAAGACGATGGCTAGAATAGCTCTCTCTATTGACGATGAACTAAACTGAAGTAAGAGCTGAATAATATCTCTAAGTACAAAGTACCACCATATATGAGAGTATCAAGTATGTGGTAACATGGGGAAAAAACCTCTAGCCAGCACTAGAGTAAAAAGCACCCATGTATAGGGAAAAGGTTCACATCAAAGCTACTCGAGGAACACATAAGTGTAACAAACCCCCCTGGAGCGAATGATGTGAACACACACGGTGAGTGAAAATTCAGCCCCCACAAGGTGATAAGCCTAAAGCTTTGCGAAAAGCTTCAAACTTTTTCCGTGGAAGAGCTTTGGTGAATATGTCTACCACATTATCTTGTGTAGACACATATACCAAATCAATATCTCCTGCATGAAGGCACTCTCTCACATAGTGGTAATGCACCTCAATATGTTTGGTCTGTGCATGAAACACTGGGTTTCATGCAATAGACAAAGCACTCTAACTATCAATGCGAATATGCGTAGCAACATCAATCTCCATGCAAAGATCCATCAATAGGCATCTCAGCCATATACACTCCACTATAGCTGTGAAAACTGCCCTGTACTCAGCTTCACAACTCGATGTTGCCACTGTAGGTTGCTTCTTACTCAACAAAGATATGCATGAGTCTCCAAGGAAAAGCCAATTACCACTAGTGGACACGCGAGTATCATAACAACTAGCCGAATCACTATTTGTAAAAGCATGCAAGCATGGCTGAACATCTCTGCCATAAAAGAGACCTAAGCTCAAAGTGCCTCAGAGATATCTAAACACACGTTTCACTGCTTGCCAATGCTTAGTGCCAGGGCTGTGCATGAATCGACTCAACTGGGAAACTGCATACTGTATATTTGGCCTTGTGTTGCATGCATATATAAGACATCCCACAACTTGCTAATAAAGAGAAGTGTCAAATGCATCATTGGAATCCTCAACTGAGAACCTGAATCCTGTTTCAACTGGTGTGGAAACTGGCTTGCAATCCTCGAAATCAAAACGTTGAAGTAGTTTTTCAACATACTTTGCTTGATGCATAACAATTCCCCTCTCAACGGATACAAACTGGATGCCAAGATAGTAGCTCAAAAGACCAAGATAAGTGACATCAAAAGTATGCTGCAAATCAGCCATAAGAATGTCAACTTTTCATCACATGACCCAGTCAAGAGTATGTCATCGACATAAAGAACAAGCACTATAAGATCATGCCCATTTTTGTGTACATAGAGTGTGCTTTCAATCTGACTACATCTGAAGCCAAGAGCAATCAAGTGCTTATGGATTTTGTCATACCATGCACGTAGAGCTTGCTTGAGACCATACAAGGCTTTATGCAAGGGACAAACCATATGCTCTTTCCCTTTCATAGCGAATCCAGGAGGTTTCTTCACATAAACCTCTTCTTGCAAATCACCATTCAAGAAGGCTATTTTTATGTCCGATTGATGCACTTTCCAACCTTGATGGGCATCCAATGGAACCATGGTACGAATGGTAGTCATGCGTGAAGTAGGTGCAAAAGTTTCTTCATAGTCAATGCCATATTGTTGCGCATATCCTTTGGCAACCAATATAGCTTTGTGGCGATCAATGCTACCATCAGATTTTCTCTTAATCTTGTAAATGCACTTTGTACCAATGACATTCTTTTCTTTTGGCAATTCACATAACTCCCAAGTACCATTCCTATGTATGGAATCCATTTCTGATTGCATAGTACTCATCCATTGTGGATTGTCATATGCATCTTCAAAAGAAAGTGGCTCTTCATTACATGCTGTAGCAATAAGAGAATAATCCACAAAATTACTTGATGCATGGTGAGAGCTTGATCTTGTTCTACCAAGTAAAATTGCACTCAATTTGCTGTCCTGCAAAGTTTGTTTCAGCCACTTTGGCATAGATTGTGCACTCTTGATAGACATGCGTTCATTACGTAATACATCATCAACATTTATATCATGCGTGGGCTGAATTTCATGCTGATTTTTAGTCATATTTTGATGCAAATGTTAAGCCATATGTGGCTGGAAATTTGTACCAGTTTTGACAAATTTTGGCTGAAATTTTTCAGCCATGTTTGGCTGGAAATTCTTTGCATTTTCAGCCCTATTTGGCTGGAATTTTTTAGCCCTTTTAACCTCAGTTGGCTAGTCTACATGGCCATAGTCAAGCACACCATTTTGGAACAAAGGCATGAGTGTATCGAACACATCTTGTGAGCTAACTGTTGGCTGTTTTTTGCATTCAAGTAGAGGGAAAACTGAATTTTCAGCAAATACCACATCTCGACTCACAAATAATTGTGTTCATCAATGGATGTACAAACGATATCCCTTACTTTCAGCACTATAACCAACAAATATACATTTCTTTTCCTTGTCATCAAGTTTGTGATGTTATGTGATGGCACAAGAGCATATGCCAAACAACCAAACACACGCATATGACTAACCATAGGCTTATGACCATTCCAAGCCTCATAAGGAGTGATGACTCTCAATGCTTTTTTAGGGTAGCGATTCAACACATAATTTGCACACATGATCGCTTCCATCCAAAAATTATCAGGAAGATGCTTTCCTTTAATCAAAGATCGTGTCATTTCAAGAAGAGTTCTATTTTTACGCTCGGCAACACCATTTTATTGAGGTGTATATGGCATCATAAATTGGTGTGAAATATCTCTTTCAGGAAGAAAAGCATAAAACTCATGTGACATGTATTCACCACCACGATCTGTGCGTAGAGTCAAAAGCTTTTGTGAAGAAAAATTTTCAGTCATAGCTAAAAATGCTTTGAAGCAAGAAAATACCTCATTCTTTGCTTTCATAGGATACACCCATGTATGGCGAGTAGCATCATCAATGAAGGTAACAATATATACATGCTTCCCAAAAGATGGAGTCTTGATGGGACCACATACATCACTATGAACAAGTTGCAATTTTCTTGTAGTGTGTGTATGACAATCTTTTGGAAAAGAAGCACGATGCATTTTTCCAAGAATGCAACCTTCACATGCATGCTTTTCAATGGACTCAAGTGTAGGCAAACCAATAACCATGTCCTTGTTTTGCAAGTAAAGCAAACTATTGAAGTTCAAGTGACCAAAACGAGCGTGCCAAAGCTCCACTTCAGCCATGGAAGAAGCATGAGCAACCAAGGCATTTGAGGCAGCCCTCTTGTATGTATCCATGCGATACAAACCATTACATAATGTACCGGACATCACGATAACATCGCCATTGTTGAAATCATGAAGCATACACTTATCATCAACAAAGTGTACATGAAGTCCAGCTTTGGCAATCAATGGAACTGAAATTAAGTTCTTCTTTATACTGGGCACATACAATGCAGTTTTCAAGAGAATCACACCTCCATTTGCAGCCCTAAGCTCAATTTCTCCTACTCCAATGATAGGATAAGAGGCATTGTTTGCACACACCACATGTCCTCCTTTGGGTGCATCTTTCAAAGAGGCAAAAAAGCTTTTGCATGATGTTATGTGCTTTGAAGTACCACTATCAAAGAACCAATCCGAATCAGCCTCACTCACAACCATACATTTAGAATGCAAAGAAGCATCATAATGACATCTAACAACACATGCCCAAAAATCTTGAGCCATGTTAGCTTCATCATTCTTAACATTTACTGAATTTTCAACAATAAACATGCCGGATTCCTTCTTCTTTTCATTGTGTTTAGCAAGCTTTCTACACTCATCAATAGTATGAACAGCCTTCCAGCTATATTTACATCTCTTCTTCTTTTGCAAATCGCTATCGTTAGAGGAATGAGTGGAAGAGGAAGCTTGAGGCTTTGGTTTTGAGGAACCCAAAGTCAAACCATACTTGCTTTTCCCTTTTTATGAGATAGCAAGTGCTTGTGTTCCCTCAATCAAACCACTCCGATTCACTCTAGATTGCTCTTCTTGCAAAAGAAGAGACACAACCTCATCAAATGCATACATATTAGGATTTCCTTTTGCAACCAAACGGAGTGTAGTAGCAAAGCTTTAAAAAGATTATAGTAATCCTTTCAACAATGTAGAAATGAGTGATGCATCCAGAGTGATCTCATCTATGTTTGCCAACTGCTCTTTCAAGTCCTTGATGCATGTCACATACACATCCACCGACTCATTTTCAGCCATACATACATCCTCATGTTGCTTCCTCAAGTATGCACCACATGCTTCATTATGCACGACATACAAAGAAGCAAGAGTGTCCCATGCCTGTCTCGATGTAGAACATGATCGAATGTGTGGAATTATATGATGCTTCACTGAAAGTGCAATCAAAGCATGAGCTTGAGCATCTTTTCCATTCCATCTAAGCTGCTTCTCTATAGGTGGAGAAGGAGAAACCACTGTACTCGAAGAAGAAGCTCCATCTGTGATAGTAGACTGTGAAGTAGAAGCACCTGAAGGTCTTCGATCTACATCTGCCACTATGTTCCAAAGTTGTTTAGCAACAAGAACATGCTTCATCATGTAAGACCACATCGGATAGTTGGTCCCATCAAGCTTATCTTCAGCTTGAAGCATGCCAAACAATTCATTGCTACCCGCCATTTCACTAAGAAACAAGAATGTGATAAAATCTTCACTTCAACGAAAGCTGAAATGAATGCTGAAATTCGCATGCCGCGACGCAAAAAACCAAATCTTGAGAAGGAGCTGAACCTGCTTTGATACCACTGTTGGGTGTGGGTAGAAGTGCGAGAGACACACAAGAAGCACACACAAGGAGCACAAATGCAGCAAGACACACGGAGAAAACGATGGATGGAATAGCTCTCTCTATTCACCATGAACTGAACTGAAGTAAGGGTTGAATAATATCCCTAAGTACAAAGTACCATGACATACGAGAGTATCAAGTATGTGGTAACATGGGGAAAAAACCTCTAGCCAGCACTAGAGTAAAAAGTGCCCATGTATAGGGAAAAGGTTCACATCAAAGCTACTCGAGGAACACGTAAGTGTAACAGAGTGGTACCCCACTACTTGGGTTATTTTATCCCAAGGTGGGATCACTATCGCCTTATTTGCATGCTTTTTTTTAATCTGATTGGGCTAGTTGCTATGACACTCATGTGTCCACCAGTGGTTTTTGCTTCATGCTTGGTAGCTCATGTATATCTTGGCTGAGCAAGAAGCAGCCTACTGTGGTCACTTCTAGTTGTGAGGCTGAGTATAGGGCAACTTTCACAGCAACTGTTGAGTGTGTGTGGCTCAGACACCTCATGGCTGATTTGGGTGTTGGTCAATCTTCTACCACCACCATCTTCACTGACAGTTAGAGCACATTGGCAATTGTGAGGAACCCTGTGTTCCATGCTTGCACTAAGCACATTGAGGTGCATTATCACTATGTCAGGGAGAGGTTCTTTGCTGGAGAGATCAGCTTCGCATATGTGCCCACCCAGGAGAACATTGTAGACCTTTTCACAAAGGCTCTGCCTCAGGAGAAGTTTGAAGCTTTTCGCAAAGCTTTGGGCTTATTTCCTTTTGTGGAGTGATTTCCACATAGCTTGGCACTTCCTTATACATGAGTGCCAGCTCCTTGTTCACTGCATCACTCCGAGGGGGGATTTGTTGATATATTTAGGTAATGATGTGTGTGAACACTCTAGGACAGTTGGGGCACTTTTTTCCCTCTTTAGGAGGTTTTTTTTTCCCGGCTTGTATATACTCTTGTAGCCCTAACGGGTTAATTATTTTTGTACATTCTCTAGTAATACATTCAGTATTGTGTGTTGTGCTCCAAGCTTCTTCTTCTTCCTTGTGTTGTTCGCGTGCTTCTGCAGACGTCTAACTCCAACACAAAGTTTCTCTACAATAGGTGCAATAGGAGCCGCAACACAACCAAGAAATCAAAGATGATCATCATCAACACCATCTACTCACCTTCAATAACTGTATTTACAGGTGTGGTAGAACGTTTTTCAACACCCCTGCACAATATTCCACAACCCTTTTGCTACCGAATTGTGATGCATCATATATGCCTACAATGGGTAACTAGTACCATCCAACTTATCCTCAATATCCAACACATGAAATACCTCAATGCTTTCAACCATGGCTAGTGACTAGTACCTTGTTGTAGAAAAATTCTGATGCCATACAAAAAAGATTTTTTGAACTCCTAAACATCCCAAGGATGCTTACTAATTTTCATGTGATTCTGAGATTGAGATTATGATTCGGAGGGATGTCCACAATGCCCTAGATGAAGTGGAAACTTGCTCTGCTACCAATTGGAGTTCGAAGTCTTTGAAAGTACACAAGCATCATAAGGAAGAAGAAGAAGAAGAAGAAGCTAAACACAATATAGAATGTATTACCAAGTGCATGTAGTAAGATAAATGATCTGCTAGGTATATAGGCATACATACAAGCTAGGGGAGGGGAGAATCTCCTAAAGAGGGAAAAAAGTGCCTCATGAATCCTAGGTGTGAATATCCTTGAATAAAAATTCGTATGCCCTTTTTTTCGATTGAAAAAAATTTTGATTCAAAAAGTTTTCAATCGAAAAGAATTTAGATCGAATAAATTTTAGATCGAAAAGATTTTAGATTGAAAAGGTTTTAGATCTAAAAAGTTTTAGATCTAAAAGATTTTAGATAAAAAACCTTTTAAATATGTTTCATCAATAAGAGCTACATAAACACTCATTTTTTCTTACTATGTTCTTGTATAGATCCACAGGGAATAATACAGGATGCTTTTTTTTATATAGCCAATCATGATATCATATTATAATCCACTTTCTTTATTAAATAATATAACCAATTTGTTGATCAAAGTCCAAAAGATTCACACCATCTAAAAGTGTGAAATATAAATGCCATGGATCTCTTTGGCATGATTTCCATTTTTAATCTATATTCTTATATACAACACACATAGCTTACACATATAGTCTTCCATTATTTTATCTATTCTCTTGAAACCACATCAGATTTTTGCAAGTTCCCTATATCCAAACATGTGCTTCACTCTTGTATTAGGTGGGAAATTTCTCAAACCTCCCCATAATTTTTTATCTTCCAATGGATATCTTCTATTTATTGACTCCATATGATAGATATAATTTGCATTAGTCGAATTACTTTGAAATAAGACATGGTCATTTAAGTTTGCATGTCCGTAGTCATAATCAAGGAAAACTATACCCAAAGCTATTCTTTCTTATTTTGTTTATGTCGGCATGTTGTTTCCCCTAGTAAAATATTTTGTAGCATCTATATATGCACCTTTCAACTTAAGAAACAATGTATTCACCTACGTTTCTCTCTCTCTCTCTCTATCTATCTAAACCATTAACCATTAACCCTAAACGCTAAAACCTAAACCCTAGACCCAAACCTTTAATCCTAAACCCTAAATCCTAAATCCTAAACCCTTAATTCTAAATTCTAAACCCTAATCCCTTACCCCTAAACCCTAAACTCTGAATCCTCAACCCTAAACCGTAAACCCTAAACATTAAACCCTTCACCCTACACCCTAAACCCTAAATCCTATACCTTTAACCCTAAACCCTATCCCCAAACCCCAAGCCCTAAACACCAAATGCCAATCCCTTAACCATAAACCATTAATCCTAAACCCTAAAAATCTAAACCCTAAACCCTAAATCCTAAACCCAAAACCTTAAAACCCAAACCCTAAACCCTAGAATCTAAACCCTAAGTCCTAAACCCCACACCCTAAACCCTAAAGCCTAAACCCCAAGTCCTAAAACTCAAAACCCAATCCCTTAACCATAAATCCTAAACCCTAAACCCTAAAACCTAAACCCTAAATGCTAAATCCTAAACCCTAAATCCTAAACCCCAAACCTCAAACACCAAAACCTAAACCCTAACATCTAAACCCTAATTCCTAAACCCCAAAACCCAAAATTCCATATCCTAAACCCTAAATCCTAAACCTTAAAGCCTAAAGCCTAAACCCTAAACCCTAAATCCTAAACCCTAAATCCTAACACCAATCCCTAAACCCTAAACCCTATACCCTGAAACCTGAAATTTTAGAAAGTCTAGAAAGACAATGAAATCAATGCTAAATCTTGCACAAGGGCTCAATTGGCCATGAGGAAATCACTATAACATGCCTATAGTATTTTCAGCTTAATGTTATAGGTTTTGTGAGAATATCATGAAGATGAGCTATGCATTAACACTCACATTTGGCTACAGACGTTATAAAATTGTGTAAGTGGGATGATCTATTATGAACATCTTGATGAGTGGGGCTAGCTTTCCTTCCTTTGTATGCTTGGAGAAAAAACATAGATTAATTTCTTAAATACAACAGATGTAGCTCACACATGTAGTCTTCCATTAGTTTATCTATTCTCTTGAAACCACATCAAAGTTTTGCAAGTTCCCTATATCCAAACATGTGCTTCACTCTTTTATTAAGTGGGAAATTTCTCAAACCATAAACCCTAAACCCTAAAATCCTAAACCCTAAACCCTAAATGTTTTAGATTGAAAAGGTTTTAGATCTAAAACCTTTAAGATCCAAAAGATTTTAGATAAAGAAAATTTTAAATATGTTTGATCAATAAGACCTACATAAACACTCATTTGTTTTACTATGTGCTTGCATAGATCCACAAGGGATAATACAAGATGCTTTCGTATAGCCAAACATGATATCACATTATAATCCACTTCCTTTATTAAACAATATGACCAATTTATTGATCAGAATCTAAAAAGACTCACAATATCTAGAAGTGTGAAACATAAACGAGACGGATCTCTTTGGCATGAGTTCCCTTTTTAATCCATATTCTTATATACAAAACATGTAGCTCACACATGTAGTCTTCCATTACTTTATCTATTCGCTTGAAACCACATCAAAGTTTTGCAAGTTACCTCTATCCAAACATGTGCCTCACTCTTGTATTAAGTGGTAAATTTCTCAAACTCTAAGCCCTAAACTCTAAACCCTAAACCCTAAACCCCCCTCCGAATTTCTCCAAGGCTTACGACTAAGGCATCCACCAAGGCAAAGACCTTGGCATACCTTGTCATCCGAGTCACCGAAGGCACCATTGGTGCCGTTGGCTGTGCGCAAGGGAGGACCTCAATGACCAAGGAAGATAGAGGTTCCCGGTACTTCTCAGGAGGTCACCCATCCCAGTACTATTCCCCCTGGAGCTCGCTTAACCGTGGCAATCCCTTGCCACTAAGCTACATTGTTTTGGTGTCTGAAGAAGGGGAAAGACTAAGGTTAACATTACCTTGAACATGTTTTGGTCCCTCAAAGCTTCATTCTTTCCTTTCAAGGCTTGTTTTCGAAGCATTTTTGGGGTGTCTTTTGGAGCAATTTTGGAGTATTTTCGCACATAGTTCTCTTCATACAAGTCCAAGAACATCAAGAAGAGTGTTCTTTCTACTTCTCTGACAATAAATATCAACCTTTGGGACTATGTTTTCAGCCAAACTTGTAAAACTATATGTTTCTCGAAAGGTTTCCGATTTTGGTGGGAGCATT
>CM035435.1:57767167-57774667 GCA_020310875.1 Ceratopteris richardii
ACAAAATATTGCAGCGCCCCTCTCTGTCAGTGACTGCCCTCTCCTATGGTCTCAATCTACACTGTGTAAACCAAATGGCTGGTCTTAGCTCCACACCCTTCAGCATATGGCCGAATTGCCATCACTCCTTTATGGAAGATGGACACACACAACGTGGGACAGGTAGATTGTGCAAACATGTTTTTACCTATGGACCCGCTCTAACTCATATGTCAAAACTATTATCAAACCTTTCTACTCTGTGGACATCACCAACATCTTTTTACTCTATGGAGTTATGGCAGCTTCCTAGATGTATTTCACTTTCACATTGTGAGCTGGGATGCTCATTCCTTGGCAAGATTGCTTATGAGTGCCTGTGTTAAAGTGGTTCTTGATTTTCTGATTTTTGCTGCTTTACAATTGGAATTGGGGTCAGAAATTATTGATGCACAAATCTTTGGAGCTCTGTTGATTCTGAAGGTTTTTCTTCAAACTGATGGAAGAGAAAAGGATGAATATACCAAAGTTGCCTACATGTGAAGAATCTACCGTGCATGCATAAGGTGGCTCCAAGCTTGGAGTATGCTATTGTTTTGGTCCATCTATCTAGATGTCACAGGGTTGAGACAATTGACGAGTGGTGTGCTGCCTCCTTAGATAATACTTGCTCATAGTGATTATTTTGAATATGTTGCATATATATTTTCTTGAAAACATGTAACTGCCTTATCCAAAGATTGTGGTCCTATCCCCTCCAATCAAATGTAGTATAGGATCCTTGTGTTAAGTCTTGGCTGTATACAAAACCTTGAGGGCCCATGGGTGTGTCTTCCTGAGATTGGCGCTAACATGTCCTATGTATGCCTGGTGTGTGCTACAAAAATACTTGTAGATCCTGGTCTGTTACCTCCTCACCATGAATATAAGCACCATAGGTTTGAACGATGCCAAATATCACTGTTTCTTGGGGCTTGAAGTTGTGCTCTACTGGCCAACAAATTTTTTTATGAATCGACCTTTGCAGGGCAAAGCTTTCTATGCTAGATTCTATTGCCACAACAGGATATGCTGCTATTGAGGATGATATCCACCTCCTCATCATCATGAGGGGGCATTTGGATTGCTCTTATAAGGGGTTGCCACTCCCAATGTGCTATGAATGCTATCCAAGATGCCACAGCTTCTTATTGCAGCAGGTCCTTTTCTTGCTGGAAATTGTTAGGTATGCACATGAAGTTTTTTGAAATACAGATTTCAGGTCTTCTAAAGACTGGCTGAGCAGGATGGCTGCATATTCGGCAACAAAGGATGTTCCTCTGAATTGTTGGGTTGTCTGCCCCTGAGGGGGAATTTGTCCCTCAACATTGCAGGACTGAAGTGGTGTGCTGCCTCTTCAGATAGTACTTTGGAATCTTCATGAATTGCGATTTGCAGTATGGCCATAAGTAGACAACCCCATCAGAAATCTAGAAAAACTGATGATATTTTTCTTTTTGACTTCTTCTCTCATGGAAGGTGGCTCTTGGCTTTGGAGCTTGCTGTTGCTTTTGGGTCTATCAATCTATATGTAGTAGGGAAGTTGGATGATTAATGATAGTCTTGATGGACGGTACCAAACCTGTATGCAACTTCCATGACAGTACAATGCATGAGTTTACTCATGGTCTGCAGTTCAATTGGACTGGGGCACTATAGAACACTTTGTCTGGGATGTGTGACTGCCTATTTTAGGGATTGTGTCCACTTTCACACCCATTTGGTGAAATGTTTGGGACAATTTTGATGCTAGGACTGCTATGAGTGCTTATTTTTTCAAGTTACTATGGATGATATGAAGTTTGTTTGGTCTTCAGGCTATTATGTCTTGTTAAGATCACCTCCACTGCTCTGGCAATCCTTTACACATTCAAGGGTTGCTGTTGTTTCTTTGAGACATGGCTGCATGAGTTCATTGCAGGTTACCAAGATGCGACAATTTCTTATGGCAATTGGTTCCTTTCTTGTTGTCTTGTTTTTGCGTCTGTCCATGGAGTTGTTGGACTTGCGTTTGTCAGGACATGTTCAGGATTATTGCATA
The DNA here is from genome assembly GCA_020310875.1 of Ceratopteris richardii. Lineage (NCBI taxonomy): Eukaryota > Viridiplantae > Streptophyta > Polypodiopsida > Polypodiales > Pteridaceae > Ceratopteris > Ceratopteris richardii. Next base: position 57,769,227 of record CM035435.1, read on the forward strand.
TCTGGCAATAGAGGCTGCTCGCCTAGGTCTGAAGATAGAAGCATTTCAGATTGAAGAAAAGACTGACGGATTGAAGATTGGAAGTGAAGCAGATTTCAAGATCGAAGACTGATGTGCTGCAGGTTCAAAGATCAATGAAGAGTATGAAGACCTGAAGACTACAGACTGCAGAATGATAGATTAGTAGACCTGGAGCTTCTCAGAAGTCAAGACTCAAGCCTGAACCAATTCAGTTATATGGAAGTGTAGACTGAAGGAAGGTTTGAAGACTTGCAGATTTCTTGACTTGAAGACTCCAACTTGGAACGGTCCAGCAATGAATGCTTCTCTACTCTAAACTTTGTCGAGGACAAAAAAACTCTAGGGAGGGGAGAGTGTTGGGTTGTAGGGTATGCACACACCCACAATTGTGCATAGGAACCCTCCCTGGACCATAATAATATCTCTTTTTGTATCTACTTAGGATTTCACATAAAAACCCCCCCTTAGACACTTTTTAATATTTCTCCTAAAAGTAAAGCTTTGGAGCCTTGTAAATGCTCACATTTTTGAAGAAATGAAGAAAACTCCCCATGCGCACGTATAGCCTGAGATATGGTTGTTAGGATATTTTCCAAGATCCTTTTGAGATATGTTAGTTAGGCATGTGCTCCTTTTTGACTAGTCAAAAGGAGCACGTGGGGAATTGTGTTGAGCCTATAAATAAGAGGCTCATTTCTTGTAAAGGGGGTCCCTTGGCCATGGCCTTGGCCTCCATGCTAATGGAAAGAAGGATCATTTGGCTTCCACATTTCTCCTTGTGTGCTAGGCGTTGATCCATGTGTGTGGGTTTGGCATTTGGGGTTGTCTTGTGTGTGAGCATTGCCCTCCTTTGTTCCTTTTGACGTTGGCCATGGTGCCATTGTTCATGGACGTGGGTGTGTGTGCGTTGTTTGCACTTCTTGCAACTCCTCTTGGAAGAGCCTCTCACTTCCATGTGAGGCGGTTAGGGTCTGTTGCTCCCCTTTCTCAATACACACATACATACATACATACATACATACATACATACATACATACATACATACATACATACATACATACATACATACATACATACATACATACATACATACATACATACATGCATGCATGCATGCATGCATGCATGCATACATACATACATACATAGGTAGGTAGGTAGGTAGGTAGATAGATAGATAGATAGATACATAGATAGATAGATAGATAGATAGTATAGATAAATAGGTGGGTGGATGAATGGATGAATGAATCTCTCGAAAGTTTCATAGATAGATCAATAAGTAGATATATAAATATATACACAAACTATAAAATATGGGTGAACATACAATAACTATTAACATAGAGTATGCCAAAATACTGAGTAATGTTATAAAGAACTAAACGGACTATAAAATGCACTTCAGGATTGTGGAAAATATTTCAAACAAAATTTTCCATCCTATATCATTTGAATGGATCTACAAGTTAAGGCATCAAGCTTAACTTGAATAACATACCAAAGTCATTTGAATCCCACTTTCTAGTGCATCAAGTCTATCTAAGCCATCGATGGTCCCATCATAGTCACCATGTAAGTTGGAATTTCAAATGGCAAGGTAGTTCATCTTTGGCTACTCTTGATCATGGGACCTTGCGTATGTGCTATCCAAAGAACAATTATGAGAGGTATATTTGACGTGTATTATTGCCTCCCTCTATGTTTAGTAAATGATGAAATGTGTATTCCTACACTGATACATTATAATGTTGATTAAGTTGACATTTTCTAAGAGCTTCGGTGAACATGGAAACTCTCTTATATAATATACATCTCCAAAATCATCTTCTATGATCTCCCACATCTAAGGGTTTCATAGGTCTTAATCGAGTTATATGATGGGAAGAAACATCCAAATTTATAATGTCTATGGCTGATTGATATTGCACACCACCACATGATTATTAGGAATCTCTTTCTTGTATCTTGTCATACATAGATAAAAAATTAGAGAACTGGGCATAATGGTAAAACTAATAATTAGAAATTGTTTCTTGCTCACTCATGGAAAAGTGAAAATTGCAATATCCTTCCCAATCCAATACCATTGAACATTGTCAAGTGAAATGTAAAGAATACCATAATCTAAGATTCTTGCAGTGTTCTTGTCAAGCATGCTGAATACTTCTACTTGTAAGATCACAAATTATCCATGGCCCTTAAGGTTGTAAGCCCATTATGAGAAGAAGCTAATTTGAGAGCCCAAATATTTTTCAAACCCTAAGCCCTAAACCCTAAATCCTAAACCCTAAATCCTAAACCCTTAACCCTAAATCCTAAACCCTAAACCCTCAATGCTAAACCCTAAACCCTAAACCCTGATCATGTTAAATCTCAAAGAATTTTAGATGAATAAAATACAATGTAAAATCTTTTCTATATAAAATATTTTCAGTCACCAATATTTTTATTCTAGACGATTTTTTATCTAAAATATTTTTGATCTAAAATGCTTTCGATCTAAAACCTTTTCAATATAAAAACTTTTCAATCTAAAATATTTTCGATCAAAAACTTTTTCGATCGAAAACCTTTTCGATAAATATTTTTTCGATCGAAAGCGCCTTCGATCGAAAACCTCCAAATTTTCGTGCAAAAACTATTCAGACGTGTCTGAATAAGCTGATGTGGCACAGAATCATTCTGTCGAATAATAAGGGGTCATCGAATTATTTCGTAATTATTCTCGAATAATCGAATTGTCGAATAACGAATAATGCAACCTAGCATGTCACTACCAAAATATATAAACAACTGTAATGCGATCATGTACATGGGTTTGATGTAACATGCCAGCTTTTACATAAGCTTCGAAAAACCTTTGAGGGCAATGTACATCATTTATAAAAAATGGTTCCTCTTATGGCTCTGAAACTGATTAAGATGGCAACTTCGCCTTAATTCCTCTTACAATTGTTAAAATGGACTAAGAGGGCATCTTTTTCTTATCAAAATGTAATGATAGATCGATAGATAGATAGATAGATAGATGGATAGTAGAAAAATAGGTGGGTGGATGGATGGATGAATGAATCTCTCGAAAGTTATATATATAGATCAATAAGTAGATATATAACTAGATAGAAAAACTATAGAATATGGGTGAACATACAATAACTATTGACATAGAGTATCCCAAAATACTAGAGTAATGTTATAAAGCAATAAATGGACTATAAAATGCACTTCAGGATTGTGGAAAATATTTCAAACAAAATTTTCCATCCTATATCATTTGAATGGATCTACAATTTAAGGCATGAAGCTTAACTTGAATGACATACCAAAGTAATTTGAATCCCACTTTATAGTGCATCAAGTCTATCTAAGCCATCGATGGTCCCATGATAGTCACCATATAAGTTGGAATTTCAAACTGCAAGGTAGTTCATCTTTGGCTATCCAAAGAACAATTATGAGAGGAATATTTGACGTGTATTATTGCCTCCCTCTATGTTTAGTAAATGATGGAATGTGTATTCCTACATCGATACGTTATAATGTTGGTTAAGCTGACATTTTCTAAGAGCTTCGATGAACATGTCAACTCTCCTATATAATATACACTCTCCAAAATCATCTTCTATGATCTCCCAGATGTAAGGGTTTTGTAGCTCTTAACCAAGCTATATCACTAGAAAAAACATCCAACTTTATAATGTCTATGGTTGATTGGTATTGCACACCACCACATGATTATAAGGATTCCCTTTATTGTATCTAGTCATACTTACATACAAAATTAAAGAATTGGGCATATTGGGAAAAACTAATAATTGTCAATTGATTCCTGCTCACTCATGGAAAAGTGAAAATTGCAATATCCTTCCCAATCCAATACCATTGAACATTGTCAAATGACATGTAAGGAATACCATAATCTAAGGTTCTTGCAGTGTTCCTGTCAGGCATGCTCAATACTTCTATTTGTAAGATCACAAATTATACATGGCCCTTAAGGTTGTAAGTCCATTATGAGAAGAAGCTAATTGGAGAGCCCAAATATTTTTCAAACCCTAAGCCCTAAACCCTAAACCCTAAACCCTAAACCCTAAACCCTAAACCCCTAACCCTAAATGCTTGACCCTAAACCCTAAACCCTAAACCCTAGACCCTAAACCCTAACCCTAAATCCTAAACCCTAAACCCTAAACCCTAAACCCTAAACTCCTAAGCGCTAAGCCCAAACCCTAAACCCTAAACCCTAAATCCTAGACCCTGAAGTAACTCGATGGTGATGCACCACAACGTAGAGAGGTTGTACCCTATGTAGGAAAAACACAGTACATAGGGAGCATGAAGACAGAGTTCTTAGGTATTAAAAATGCGACCAAAGTGATAGTATGTGACTCACTAGGCCACTATATGTTTTATTAAAGAACATATACAAAGAAATGTCCAGTGGCCATTTGGCCTTTCACATGAACACTAACGCTAACAAACCCTGAATCCTAAACCCTAAAACCCTAAACCCTATACCCTATACCCTATACCCTAAATCCTACACCCTAAATCCTACACCCTAAATCCTAAAATCCTAAATCTTAAACCCTAAGCCCTAAAACATAAACCCTAAACCCTAAACCCTTAACCCTAAAGCCTAAACCCTCAATCCTAAACCCTAAATACCAAATGATAATCCTAAACCCTTAAATCCTTAACCTCAAACCCCAATCCCTTAACCCTTAACCCTAAGCCCTAAACCCTAAACCCTAAACCCTAAACCATAAACTATAAACCCTAAACTCTAAACACTAAACCCTAAATCCTAAACCCTACGTCATAAATCCCAAAGCCTAAATCCTAAACCCTAAACCCTAGATCCTAAAGCCAAAATCCTAAAGCCTAAACCCTAAACCATAAAACCCAAACACCAAACCCTAAGTCCTAAACACCAATCCCTAAATCCTAAACCCTATACCCTAGAACAAAAGCCCTAAATTCTACACCCTAAATCCTAAACCCTTAACCCTAAAACTTAAACCCTAAACCCCAAACCCTAAAACCTAAAGCCTAAACCTTAAATCCTAAAACCCTCAACCCTACACCCTAGACCCTAAACCCTAAACCATAAACCCTAAACATTAAACCCTAGAATGTAAATCATAAACCCTAAAGCCTATGCCCTAAACCCTAAACCTTAAACCCTAAACCCTAAACCCTAAATCCTAAACTCTAAACCCTAAACCCTAAACCCTAAACCCTAAACCCTAAACCCTAAACCCTAAACCGCACTCCCTAAACCCTAAACCCTAGATCCTAAACCCTAAAGCCTCAACCCTAAACCCTAAACCCTCATCCCCAGACCCTAAACCCTAAACCCTAAATATTAATCCCTAAACACTAACCCCTATACCCTAAAAAAAAAACCCTAAAC
>CM035435.1:57779667-57787167 GCA_020310875.1 Ceratopteris richardii
TTGTAAGCCCATTATGAGAAGAAGCTAATTTGAGAGCCCAAATGTTTTTCAAACCCTAAGCCCTAAACCATAAACCCTAAACCCTTAACCCTAAACCCTAAACCCTAAACCCTAAACCCTAAATCCTAAATCCTTAATCCTAAACCCTAAACTCCTAAGCCCTAAACCCTAAACCCTAAACCCTAAACCCTAAACCCTAAACCCTAAACCCAAAACCCTAAATCCTAAACCCTAAACCCTAAGCCCTAAATTCTAAACCCTCAAGTAATTCGATGGTGATGCATCACAGTGCACTCTCCTTCTCAAGAGCTTCACCATGATATCCTCGGAGTACAAAACTGAGCTCCTAGGGCCGCACATAGTACTCCGCACAGAGGTTGCAGACTATGCACGAAAAACACAGTACACAGGGAGCATGAAGACAAACTTCTTAGGTATTACAAATGCGGTCGAACTTACAGTCTATGATTGACGAGGCCACTATATGTTTTATTAAAGAACATATACAAAGAAATGTTCAGTGGCCATTTGGCCTTTCACATGCACACTAAGGGTAACAAACCCTAAATCCTAAACCCTAAAACACTAAACCCTAAATCCTATACCCTAAATCCTGTTGGAGTTAGACGTCTGCGGAAGCACGTGAACAACACAAGGAAGAAGAAGAAGCTTGGAGCACAACACACAATACTGAATGTATTACTAGGGAATGTACAAAGATAAGTAGCCCATTAGGGCAATAGGCGTATGTATAAGCCAGGGGAAAAAAAACCTCCTAAAGAGGGAAAAAAGTGCCCCGACAGTCCTAGTGTGTTCACACACATCACTACCTAAATATATCAACAAATCCCCCTGGGAGTGATGCGGTGAACAAGGAGCTGGCACTCATGTATAAGGAAGTGCCAAGCTATGTGGAAATCACTCCACAAAAGGAAGTAAGCCCAAAGCTTCGCGGAAAGCTTCAAACTTCTCCCTAGGCAGAGCCTTCGTGAAAAGGTCTGCAATGTTCTCCTGCGTGGGCACATATGCCAAGCTCATCTCCCCAGCAGAGAACCTCTCTCTGACATAGTGATAATGCACCTCAATGTGCTTAGTGCGAGCATGGAACACAGGGTTCCTTGCAACTGCCAATGCGCTCTGACTGTCAGTGAAGATGGTGGTGGCAGAAGACTGGCCAACACCCAAATCAGCCATAAGGCGTCTGAGCCACACACACTCAATAGTCGCTGTGAAAGCTTCCCTATACTCAGCCTCACAAGTGGAAGTGGCCACAGTAGGCTGCTTCTTGCTCAACCAAGATATACATGAGCTACCAAGCATGAAGCAAAAACCACTGGTGGACACACGAGTGTCATAGCAACCAGCCCAATCTGAGTCAGAAAAAGCATGCAAATCTGGCGGTAGTAATCCCCCCTTGGGATAAAACAACCCAAGTAGCCGAGTACCACTCAAGTAGCGAAAGATGCGCTTAACCGCCTTCCAATGCGTGACTCCTGGGCAATGCATAAACCTGCTCATCTGTGAGACAGCAAACTGAATATCTGGCCGAGTAATGCATAAGTAAATCAAGCATCCAACAGCCTGCTGATAGAGAACAGCATCAAATGCATCTCCAGCATCATGAAGACTCAAGCGTAAACCTGTCTCCATAGGAGTGGCAATAGGCTTACAGTCTTCAAGGCCAAAACACTGCAATAATGTGTCAATATATTTCATTTGACACAAAGCCATTCCACCATCAACTTGCATAAAGTGAATGCCCAAATAGTGATGCAAATGCCCCAAATCAGACATCTCAAATGAGGCATGCAAATCAGCCTTGAAATCAGCAATATGCTTCTCAATAGGACCAGTGAGCAGCATGTCATCAACATAGACAACAATGATCAGAAGCACATCATTAGCACGCTTAACATATAAGGTGCTTTCAGTTGGACTGTTCACAAAACCATGTGCAACCAGATAGGCATGTATCTTCTCATACCAAGCACGTGGTGCTTGCTTTAAACCATATAATGCCTTCTTTAACCTGCACACCTGGTTTTCATGCCCTTTCTGCACAAAGCCACGGGGCTGAAAAACATACACTTCTTCATGCAAGTCACCATTCAGAAATGCTGTTTTAATGTCCAACTGATGTACATTCCAACCATGATGGGCTGCAAGTGCACAAATGCTCCGAACAGTAGTCATACGGCATGTAGGTGCAAAGGTCTCATCAAAATCAATGCCTCTTTCCTGCGCATAACCCTTTGCAACAAGCCTAGCCTTATACCTATCAACTGTACCATCAGGTTTACGCTTCAGTTTGTATACCCACTTAGTGCCAATGGCCTTCTTGCCAGGAGGCAAGTCACATAAAGACCATGTACCATTCTTCATTATAGCATCATATTCAGATTGCATGCCAGCCATCCAATTTTCTGAATTCTGTGCTTTATCAAAAGAAACATGCTCATTCTCATCATAGAGACTAGACGCAGCCATAACATAGCAATCTGATGCAAAGGAGGCACTATGAGAGCCTGAACGAGTACGATATGACAAAGGTGCATCTAATTTGTTGTCACACAAAGTCTGCACCAGCCATTTTGGCATAGTTTTTGCCTGCTCAATATCAGCTCTCTCATCAACAAGTGCATCATGTAAATCTGCATCAGAAATAGAATGATCTGCATCATCATATGAAACCTGCAAAGGCTGAGAAGTTTCCTCATTAGGACCAACACTAGACTGTCCACCTGTAAAAAGAGGCATCAACGTATCATACATGTCTTTGGAGCTAGCAGATGTCTCCTTAGTACATGAAAGCAATGGCTGAATAGCATCTTCCACAAAGACAACATCACGGCTAACCAGAATGCGTTTGGTCTGTGGATGATACCGACGATAGCCTTTACTTTCAGAACTGTACCCAACAAAAATACATTTTACTGCCTTATCATCCAATTTTCTGCGATGTTGTTCAGGCACTAATGCATATGCCAAACAACCAAAAACACGCAGATGAGCAACAGATGGCTTGCGGTCATGCCAAGCCTCATATGGAGTGATAGACTGCAGCGCTTTAGTGGGACACCTGTTCAGTACATATGCTGCACACATGACAGCCTCAAGCCAGAAACTATGTGGTAAAGCCTGACTCTTGACCATGCACCTCGCCATCTCCATGAGTGACCTGTTCTTTCGTTTAGCAACTCCATTCTATTGAGGTGTATACGGCACTATACACTGGTGTTTTATCCCACGTTCAGCCAAAAATGCATTAAAATCAGAAGACATATATTCCCCCCTCGATCAGAACACTTTGGACTTTGCTTTGAGTGGATATACCCATGCATGCCTGGAAAAATCATCAATGAAAGTCACGAAGTAAAGGTAATTCCCTAAAGAGGGTGTCTGCATAGGACCACAGACATCACTATGTACAAGCTGCAATTTCTGCGTAGCCCGAACTGAACCATCTTTTGGAAAGGAGGAACGCTGCATTTTGCCCAAAATATAGCCTTCACATACATGTTTTCCAGGTGCCTCAAGCTTGGGCAAAGAAGACACCATATCAGATTGCTGCACCCATAACAAACTAGCAAAATTCAGATGACCAAAGCGTGCATGCCAAAGCTTTGCATCTGACATAGTCTGAGAATCATGAACTGCACATGCTGAATCATTCACAGATCTTTCATAGTCTATGAGATTATACAGCCCACGACATAAAATGCCAGAAGCAATAATCACATCGCCATTTGATAGATCATGAACTGTACACCTGTCATCAACGAATTTCACAACCAAGCCAATCTTGGCTAATGCAGAAACTGATAACAGATTCTTCTTGATCCCTGGCACAAATAAAGCATCTGACAAGGTGAAAGAACTACCATCAGTAGTAGTCAGAATGATCTTACCAACTCCCATAATAGGATAAGAGGAGTTGTTGGCACATGTGACAGTATTCCCTGTAGGGGCAGGCTCGAGTGAAGAGAAGAAACTACGCTGCGAGGTAATATGTTTGGTCGCCCCACTGTCAAAGTACCAAACATCTGAGTCCACTGCAGACATGCACTGCTCATGAGAAGATGGGTCAAAACTGCAAACGGTAGTAAACGCCCATTCTTCTTCCTGCACAAGATTAGCAGACTCTGTTTTTGGTGTAGAGGTTTCTGCAACAACCATTGCAGCGTCCTTTTTCTTTGCCTCTTTTGCAGCGAGTTTTGGACAGTTTTTTATGATATGATCATTCCCTTTACAGTACTTGCAAAACAATTTCTGCTTTTCTGATTTCTTCTCATCTTTATCCTGGTTCTTCGAATGTGCATCATTTGCAGATTTCTGCTTACTAGTAGAAGAGCTCCATTTTCATTTGCCCTTCTGACTAGCCAGGAAAGCTTGATTTGTAACACGCATCATGGACCTGTTTTGCCTGGAATGATCTTCCTGCAACAGAACAGAGACTAACTCCTCAAATGATAAGGCATTCGGATTGCCTTTCATCATCAACCGAAGAGTAGAAGCAAAACTCTGATATGAATCAGGAAGACCATTCAGAACGGTCTGCACAAGTGAGCTATCTGGTATAACCTCATCAGCAGAAATCAAATGTTCCTTCAAATCTTTGATCTTCGTTAGGAAATTGTCCATAGAATCACCTTCATTCATGTGCTCACTCTCCAACTATTTTCGGAGGTAAGCAACACGAGCCTCATTCTTAGCTTGGTACAATGTGGTAAGTGTATCCCAAGCATCCCTAGCTGTTCTGCAAGAGCGAAAATGAGGAATAATGGCACGTTTGACAGACAAAGCTATCAATGCATGTGCCTGGGCATCTCTACCATCCCAACGAATTTACTCTGTAGTAGGTGCAACAGAAACAGCAGCACGAACAGGAATCTGTGGAATATCATCTTCGACACCATCTTCATTAGCTCCAGCACCTGTATTTGCAGTGCCTGTCGTTACAGGTGTAACAGGACGTCTTTCAACACCCTACACAATGTTCCACAATCCTTTTGCAACCAAAACATGTCGCATCATATAAGCCCATAATGGGTAGTTGGTACCATCCAACTTATCCTCAACAGGCAACATATGGAATACATCACTGCTTTCAGCCATGGTCGGTGACTAAAATACCTTGATGCAGAAAATTGACTGTATCTCAAAAAGTTGAACAGAACTGCCTAGACGAGTTCTGCTAGACCTGTAGCAGACTTCGAGATGCTTAAACTAGTGAACAGAAACTGGTATATACCTTTGGCACCAAAAGACGAAATAGCCTACACAAGCGCTGCGATAGTGCGTTCGGAGGCCAAAACGAGCTCAGATCCCGATTCTGAGACTGCAAACGGAGGAGTGTCGACGGCGCCCTAGATGAAGCGAGGACCTGCTCTGATACCAATTGTTGGAGTTAGACGTATGCGGAAGCACGTGAACAACACAAGGAAGAAGAAGAAGCTTGGAGCACAACACACAATACTGAATGTATTACTAGAGAATGTACAAAGATAGCCCATTAGGGCAATAGGCGTATATACAAGCCCCGGTAGTCCTAGTGTGTTCACACACATCACTACCTAAATATATCAACAAATCCTAAACCCTAAATCCTAAACCCTAAATCCTAATATCCTAAATCCTAAATGCTAAGCCCTAAACCCTAAACCCTAAACCCAAAACCCTAAACCCTAAACCCTAAACCCTAAACCCTTAACCGTAAAGCCTTAATCCAAAATCCTAAACCCTAAACCCTAAATACTAAACGATAACCCTAAACCCTTAAATTCTTAAGCTCAAACCCCAATCCCTTAACCCTAAACCGTAAGCCCTAAATCCTAAACCCTGAACCATAAACCGTAAACCTTAAACTCTAAACCCTAAACCCTCAATCCTAAACCCTAAATCATAAATCCAAAACCCTAAATCCTAAATCCTAAACCCTAGATCCTAAAGCCTAAAGCCTAAAGCCTAAAGCCTAAACCCTAAATCCTAAACCCTAAACCCTAAACCCTAAACCCTAAACCCTAAACACCAATCCCTAAATCCTAACCCCTATACCCTAAAACAAAAACCCTAAATTCTAGACCCTAAATCCTTAATCCTAAACCCTAAAACTTAAACCCTAAACATCAAACCCTATAACCTAAACCCTAAACCTTAACTCCTAAAACCCTGAGCCCTAGACCATAGATCCTAAACCCCTAAACCATAAACCCTAAACCTTAAACCCTAGAATGTAAATCATAAACCTTAAAGCCTAAGCCCTACACCCTAAACCTTAAACCTTAAACCTTTAACCCTAAACCCTAAACCCTAAATCCTAAACTCTAAATCCTAAACCCTAAACCCTAAACCTTAAACCACAAAACCTAAACAATAAACCCTAGATCCTAAACCCTTAAGCCTCGACCCTAAACCCTAAACCCTAAACCCTCAATCCCAGACCCCAGACCTTAAACGCTAAATACTAATCCCTAAACACTAACCCCTATACTCTAAAACAAAAACCCTAAAACCTAAACCTTGGCCACTAAACCCTAAACCCAAAACGCAAAACCCTAAACCCTAAACCCTAAACCCAAAAACTCTAAACCCTAAACCCTAGACCCTAGACTCTAAACCCTAAACCATAAACCCTAAACACTAAACACTAAACCCTAGAGCTTATAACCTAAATCATAAACCCTAAATCCTAACCCTAAACCTTAAAAGCTAAAGTTATATGTGGATTTCAAAAGTTAATGTGTGCAATCATATTACATGGATTTTAATTCAAATGCTATGATATGGACGATGTCCAATGATTTTTAATTTAGAAATTAAGATGTGTACTCATATTATGTGGATTTTGATTCAAATCTTATGATGTGGAGTGTCGTGATGATATCCTATGATTAGTGATCAAGTGTTATCATATTATTTGATACATTGTAGTTTCAGAAGTAAAAAATTGAAACTTCAAATATGAATAATCAACCTGATCATGTTAAATCTCAAAGAATTTTAGACAAATAAAATACAATGTAAAATCTTTTCTATCTAAAATGTTTTCAGTCAATAATATTTTTTTTCTAAAAGATTTTTATCTAAAATATTTTTGATCTAAAATGTTTTCAATCTAAAACCTTTTCAATATAAAACCTTTTCAATCTAAAATATTTTTGATCGAAAACCTTTTCGATCGAAAATCTTTTTGATCGAAAACCTTTTCCATAAAAGATTTTTCGATCGAAAGCGCCTTCGATCGAAAACCTTCGAATTTTTGTGTGAGCACTATTCGGACTTGTCCGAATAAGCTGGCGTGGCATCGAATAATTCAGTCGAATAAGAAGGGGTCATCGAATTATTTCGTAATTTATCCCGAATAATCGAATTGTCGAATAATGAATAATGCAACTTAGCATGTCACTACCAAAATATATCAACAACTATAATGCGATCATGTACATGGGTTTGATGTAACATGCCAGCTTTTACATAAGCTTCGGAAAACATTTGAGGCCA
>CM035435.1:57792167-57802167 GCA_020310875.1 Ceratopteris richardii
CTAAACCTTAAACCCTAAACAATTAACCCTAAACCCTAAAACCTAAACCCTAAACCCTAAATCCTAAACCCTAAATGCTAAACCCTAAATTCCTAAGTTGTAAGCCCTAAACCCTAAACCCTAAACCCTAAACCCTAAATCCTAAACCCTGAAGTAATTCGTTGGCAATGCATCACAATGCACTCTCCTTGTCGAGAACTTCATGATGATATCCTCAGAGTATAAAATTGAGCTCCTAGGGCCACACATAGTACTCCGCACAGAGGTTGCCGACTACGCCGAAAAAACACAGTACACAGGGAGCACGAAGACAAACTTGTTAGGTATTACAAATGCGGTCGAACATATAATCTTTGACTGACCAAGCCACTATATGATTTATTAAAGAACATATACAAAGACATGTTGAGTGGCCATTTGGCCTCTCACACGAACACTAATAGTAACAAACCCTAAATCCTAAACCCTAAAACCCTAAACCCTAAACCCTATACCCTAAATCCTAAACCCTAAATCTTAAAGTCCTAAATCCTAAACCCTAAACCCTAAGCCCTAAGCCCTAAACCCTAAACCCTAAACCATAAACCCTTAACCCTAAAGCCTAAATCCTAAACCCTAAACCCTAAATACTAAATGATAACCCTAGACCCTTAAATCCTTAACCTCAAATTCCTAAACCCTAAGCCCTAAACCTAAGCCCTAAACCCTAAAGGCTACCTCATAAACCATAAACCCTAAACTCTAAACCCTAAAACCTTAATCCTAAACCTTAAATCATAAATCCCAAACCCTAAATCCTAAACCCTAGATCCTAAAGCCTTAATTTCAAAACCTAAAGCCTAAACCCTAAACCCTAGATACCAATCCCTAAATCCTAACCCCTATACCCTTAAAAAAAACCCTAAATTTTGAACCCTAAATCCTAAACCCTAAACCCTAAATCTCAAACCCTAAAGCCTAAACCCTAAAACCTAAATCCTAAACCTTAAACCTAAAACCCTAAACCCTAGACCCTAGACCCTAAACCCTAAACCATAAACCCTAAACATGAAACCTTAGAATGTAAATCATAAACCCTAAAGCTTAAGCCCTAAACCTTAAACCTTAAACATTAAACCTTAAACCCTAAACCCTAAACCCTAAATTCTAAACTCTAAACCCTAAAACCTAAACCTCGAACCCTAAACCTCAAACCCTAAACCCTAAACCCTAAACCCCTAGATCCTAAACCCTAAAGCTTATGTGGATTTTGATTCAAATCTTATGATGTGGAGTGTCATGATGATATCCTATGATCAGTGACCAGGTGTTATCATATTATTTGATACATTGTAGTTTTATAAGTAAAAAAATTGAAAATTCAAATATGAATAATCAACCTGATCATGTTAAATCTCAAAGAATTTTAGATGAATAAAATACAATGTAAAATCTTTTCTGTCTAAAATATTTTCAGTCAACAATATTTTTATTCTAAAAGATTTTTTATCTAAAATGTTTTCGATCTAAAATATTTTCGATCTAAAACGTTTTCAATCTAAAACCTTTTCAATCTAGAACCTTTTCAATATAAAACCTTTTCAATCTAAAATATTTTCGATCGAAAACCTTTTCGATAATTTTTTTTCTGATCGAAAGCGCATTCGATTGAAAACCTCCAAATTTTCATGCAAAAATTATTCGGACTTGATCAAATAAGCTGACATGGCATCCAATAATTCGGTCGAATAATACGGGATCATGGAATTATTCTTGAATAATCAAATTGTCGAATAATGTATAATGCAACCTAGCATGTCACTACCAAAATATATCAACAACTGTAATGCGATCATGTACATGGGTTTGATGTAACATGCCAGATTTTACATAAACTTCAGAAAACCTTTGAGGCCAATGTACAACATTTATGAAAAATGGTTCCTCTTATGATTGTGAAACTGATTAAGATGGCAACTTCGCCTTAATTCCTCTTACAATTGTTAAAATGGACTAAGAGGGCATCTTTTTCTTATCGAAATGCAATGATCTATGGATCATGCAAAGGCGTTACATGCACATATGCAATCCATAAATCTTAATTCTTTGAACATCTTATTTAAGATGTGATTTATGTGCTTGTAAGAAAAAATAAACTCTTTTTTTGTATAGTCGAAGAGAGCATCTTCCATTTATAACTAAATAAATTCCCTAGACATTCCAAGTGAAAAACTTTCTAGCCCCTTTCTAATTCGGCTTATATTTTTGTACCTGCTTACGACTTCACTCCAATCACTAGCCTTGCCATAGGCATCTCTCCCTTTGTGGTTAAACCAACGACTTCAGGTGCTTGAGTGTCAAAAGGTAAGGTATTGGTATATCATCTCAATGTTTTTCTTTTTCGAGGACGGTCAAGCAAGGGTAAAAGTGTGTTCTTTAAGCATGTCATTGCAGATAACTGATTGATCATTTTTTCCTTGCATATTTTCCTTCCTCTAAAGGGGAGCATTTACCTTGAGATTTTTCAGGTATTTGTACCTTGAGGTTTTTCGGATATTCGTTTGGTATGGATGAAGGAAAATGAACAAATTTTTTCAAATAATATGAATAAATGCCTACTTATCTACATTGTATGTGTTTCAATGTTGTTTTTTGCTAGAGGGTTTCTTACATTCCTAAAATAATTTCATAATTCTATATTGTTTTCATTTCAATGCCTTAAGGACTATCTCACACTTCAAAAATTTGCTAGAATAAACTTTTTTTTTCGTGTTTGAGGAAATGTCAAACGGATGGATAGATTGATGGATGGATAGAGTAATCGGATAAATGGATAAATGTGTGGATCTATTGATGAATGTGCAAGTAGATTGATACATGGGTTGATAGGTATAAAGATGAATAGATGGATTTATGGATAGATAGATTAGTAGAAGATAGATGGATATATATATATATATATATATATATATATATATATATATATATATATATATATATATATATATATATATATATATATATATATATATATATATATATATATATATATATATATATATATATATATATATATATGTGTGTGTGTGTGTAAAGAGAGAGAGAGAGAGAGAGAGAGAGAGAGAGAGAGAGAGAGAGAGAGATTAATTGATTGATGGATAGATAAAATTATAGATAGGTATATATAATTATTGATACATTGTATGTGTTTCAATGTTGTTTTTTGCTAGAGGGTTTCTTACATTCCTAAAATAATTTCATAATTCTATATTGTTTTCATTTCAATGCCTTGAGGACTATCTCACACTTCAAAAATTTGCTAGAATAATTTTTTTTTTGTGTTTGAAGAAATGTCAAACAGTTGGATAGATAGATTGATGGATGGAGAGAGTAATCGGATAAATAGATAAATGTGTGGATCTATTGATGAATCTGCAAGTAGATTGATACATGGGTTGATAGGTATAAAGATGAATAGATGGATTTATGGATAGAAAGAGCGAAAGAGAGAGAGAGAGAGAGAGAGAGAGAGAGAGAGAGAGAGAGAGAGAGAGAGAGAGAGAGAGAGAGAGAGAGAGAGAGAGAGAGAGAGAGAGAGAGAGAGAGAGAGAGAGAGAGAGAGAGAGAGAGAGAGAGAGAGAGAGAGAGAGAGAGAGAGAGAGAGAGAGAGAGATTAATTGATTGATGGGTAGATAGAATTATAGATAGGTATATATAATTATTGATACATAGATAGATAGGTAGTAGATATATCAATTGATTGATTGGCTAATTGGTTGGTTGACTAGTAAACAGACACAGAGATAGATAGATATAGCCCATTATGAGAAGAAGCTAATTTGAAACCATAAACCCTAAACCCTTAACCGTAAACGCTAAACCCTAAACCCTAAATCCTAAACCCTAAACCCTAAACTCCTAAGCCCTAAACCCTAAACTCCTAAGCCCTAAACCCTAAACCCTAAACCCTAAACTCTAAACCTTGAAGTAATTCGATGGCGATCCACCACAGTGCACTCTCCTTCTTGAGAGCTTCATGATGATATCCTCGAAGTACAATACTGAGCTCCTTGGGCTGCACAGAGTACTCCGCACAGAGGTTGCAGACTATGGAGGAAAAACACAGTACAGAGGTAGCACGAAGATAGACTTCTTAGGTATTACAAATGCAATCTAACTTACAGTCTGTGACTCACCAGGCCACTATATGTTTTACTAAAGAACATATACAAAGAAATGTCCAATGGCCATTTGGCCTTTCACATGGACACTAATGGTAACAAACCCTAAATCCTAAACCCCAGAACCCTAAGCCCTAAACCCTATACCATAAATCCTAAACCCTAAATCCTAAAATCCTAAATCCTAAATCCTAAGCCCTAAACCCTAAACCCTAAACCCTAAGCCCTAAACCCTAAACCCTTAACCCTAAAGCCTAAATCATAAAGCCTAAACCCTAAACCCTAAATACTAAATGATAACCCTAAACCCCTAAATCCTTAACCTCAAACCCCAATCCCTAAGCCCTAAACCCTAAACCCTAAACCCTAAACCCTAAATCATAAACTCTAAACCCTAAACCCTTAATCCCAAACTCTAAATAAAAAATCCCAAACCCTAAATCCTAAACCCTTAAGCCTATATCCTAAAGCCTAAAGCCTAAAGCCTAAAGCCTAAACCCTAAACCCAAACCCTAAACACCAATCCCTAAATCCTAACACCAATACCCTAAATTCTAAACCCTACATCCTAAACCCTAAACCCTAAAACTTAAACCCTAAACCCCAAACCCTAAAACCTAAACCCTAAACCTTAAATCCTAAAACCCAAAACCGTAGACTCTAAACCATAAACCCTAAACATTAAACCCTAGAATGTAAATCATAAACCCTAAAGCCTAAGCCCTAAAATCTAAATCTTACCCTAAATCCTAAATCCTCAACTCTAAACCCTAAACCTCAAACCCTAAACCCTAGATCCTAAACCCTAAAGCCTCAACCCTAAATCCTAAACCCTCAAGCCCAGACCCCAAACCCCAAACCCTAAATACTAATCCCTAAACACTAACCACTATACCCTAAAACAAAAACCCTAAGCCCTAAACCTTGACCACTAAGCCCTAAACCCTAGACCCTAAATCCAAAACCCTAAACCCTAAACCCTTAACACTAGACCCTATATTTTAAACCCTAAACCATGAACCCTAAACACGAAATGCTAAACCCTAGACCCTATAACCTAAATCATAAACCCTAAATCCTAACCCTAAACCTTAAAAACTAAAGTTATATGTGGATTTCAAAAGTTAATATGTGCAATGATATTACATGGATTTTAATTCAAATGTTATGATATGGATGATGTCCAATGATTTTTAATTTAGAAATTAAGATGTGTACTCATATTATGTGGATTTTGATTCAAATCTTATGATGTGGAGTGTCGTGATGATATCCTATGATCAGTGATCAAGTGTTATAATATTATTTGATACATTGTAGTTTTAGAAGTAAAAAATTGAAAATTCAAATATGTATAATCAACCTAATCATGTTAAATCTCAAAGAATTTTAGATGAATAAAATACAATGTAAAATCTTTTCTATCTAAAATATTTTCAGTCAACAATATTTTTATTCTAAAAGATTTTTATCTAAAATATTTTTTATCTAAAATATTTTCAATCTAAAACCTTTTCAATATAAACCTTTTCAATCTAAAATATTTTCGATTGAAAACCTTTTCGATCGAAAATCTTTTTAATCGGAAACCTTTTCGATAAAAAATATTTCGATCGAAAGCACCTTCGAGCGAAAACCTTCGAATTTTCATGCAAAAACTATTCGGACTTGTCCGAATAAGCTGACGTGGCACTAAAGAATTCGGTCGAATAATAAGGGGTCACCGAATTATTCCGTAATTACTCTCGAATAATCGAGTTGTCGAATAATGAATAATCCAACTTAGCATGTCACTACCAAAATATATTAACAACTATAATGCGATCATGTACATGGGTTTGATTAAGATGGCAACTTCGCCTTAATTCCTCTTACAATTGTTAAAATGGACTAAGAAGGCATCTATTTCTTATCGAAATGAAATGATCTATGGATCATGCAAAGGCGTTAATTGCACATATGCAATCTTATTTAGGATGTGATTTATGTGCTTGTAACAAAAAATAAACTCATTTTTTGTATAGTCGAAGAGAGCATCTAAGTGAAAAACTTTGTAACATAAATGAAGAGGTCTAGATAGACCCCTTTCTAATTACGGCTTACGACTTCACTCCAATCACTAGCCTTGCCAACGACTTTATAGGTACTTGAGTGTCAAAAGCTATTGGTATATCATCTCAATGCTTTTCTTTTCCGAGGACATATTTTCCTTCCTCTAAAGGGGAATATTTAGCTTGAGATTTTTCAGGTATTTGTACCTTGAGGTTTTTGGGATATTCGTTTGGTATGGATGAAGGAAAATGAACACATTTTTTCAAATAATATGAATAAATGCCTACTTATCTACATTGTATGTGTTTCAATATTGTTTTTTGCTAGAGGGTTTCTTACATTCCTAAAATAATTTCATAATTCTATATTGTTTTCATTTCAATGCCTTAAGGACTATCTCACACTTCAAAAATTTGCTAGAATTAACTTTTTTTTCTGTTTGAGGAAATGTCAAACAGTTGGATGGATAGATTGATGGATGGATAGAGTAATCGGATAGATAGATAAATCTATTGATGAATGTGCAAGTATATTGATAGATGGGTTGATAGGTATAAAGATGAATAGATGGATTTATGGATAGAGAGATTAATAGAAGATAGCTGGATATATATATATATATATATATATATATATATATATATATATATAATGTGTGTGTGCATGTGTGTGGAGAGAGAAAGAGGGGGCACATAGAGAGAGAGAGAGAGAGAGAGAGAGAGAGAGAATAGACACTATTTGAGAGTCTAAATGAGGTCTAAAAATAGCCAAAATTGGTAGGCTCATTCTACCTAAGCTCCTCAAAGCTTGAAGACTCCTCAGCTTGCACAAAATGGAGCATATAATTACAAAAGTGGTTGTTCTATGTTACATATGATACAAGAGTGATGAAAATCACTATTGAGGGTTTTTGAAAAAGTAATGAAAAACATATTTCTTCTGAAAATATAATCCACTTGGCTCCCCACTACTTCTTTGTAGTCCACCTTCACATACTTCCTCGTCGTTTGTGCCTCTGGCTACTGCCAACACCCCCTCCCTCTCACTTCTGTCGTCCTCGATAGAACCTTGTTACGGGGTCTCTCGAATATAGTTTTGTAGGAGGTCATGAGCGAGGGTGTGCTCTGAGATGCGAATGCCTCTTGCTAAATTTGCTTCAAGTTTTTTCCAATTTATGGGTTGAGGTTCATCTGGCGTCGGGAGTCTGTAGTGTGTGGAGTACACCTGTTGTTCACAGGCAAATAATTGGAGTAGGTGTGTGGGCCTGCTTATGAACACCTCTGAATGCTACTCCCAAAATCCGGTAGTAAACATCTCTTCGAATGTCATTTTATAGCATGCCGATAAATATTTGATGCGATAGTGCCAAACATAACACACCCAGAGCGATGGCATCGTACCCATATCATACGCTAAATCTTGATTACCATGCTCGAATCCCGGGGTGTTAACGTGTGGTGCCTTGACGCGATGGAAGATTTTAAAAACAATCTGCATCATGTCAAATACTTTGACAGTCATATGCACGGCAACATCATCCATGCGGCGTAAGGGGGGGAGCCAGTGGCGAATCGTTGCCATCATATATCCTACTGTGGGTGGTCCATGAGGTGGTGTGAAATAGGGGTAATTAAGCCAGTCCTAGCACTGCTTATTATTATGCACTTTGATTGCGAAGGCCTTCCAAAAGCGGTGTCTTGGTATCGGTCCCCAACATGGGTTATGCTTCAAATGTAGTGGTGCCTTGACCCATGTGCTCATCATTTTTGGATATTGCTGTAATGATTCTTGGTGCCAAGTTGGTTGACAGATTGCTCCTCTCTGCGCTTTCGACAGCAAGTCATCAGGCTCAAACTGAGTTGCATGTGAGGGTTTCTTGCCT
The DNA here is from genome assembly GCA_020310875.1 of Ceratopteris richardii. Classification (NCBI taxonomy): domain Eukaryota; kingdom Viridiplantae; phylum Streptophyta; class Polypodiopsida; order Polypodiales; family Pteridaceae; genus Ceratopteris; species Ceratopteris richardii. The sequence goes on from CM035435.1 coordinate 57,800,262, forward strand.
ATTTCCTTTTCGATTGCTAATGGGTATTCTGCCATTAGCATGAAATACAGCTTATATGCAAAGTAAGGGGATTGTAAAATGCATTCCTCTATCATAGCCATGGTGTGTAATTGAGCCCCTACCCGTGTAGAGTGGGTTTGTCCAAGTTCTTCTACAGTCTTCATCCATGCGGGGGTATGGAGTTCAAAGGTGGTCTGGCCTTCAGTTGTGACACGTCTGCCTGGGATGGGTTGTGGTTCGTAGGCTTCTTCATACGTTTCCTCCACCGAGATAGACATAGTTTCTTCTTCCGTTGGGAGTTCGGGTGGGGAATCCAGCCTAGGGGGTTCAAAAAAGGCAGTAATTTGCGCTTGAAGGGTAAGTACCTGAGCGCGTAAAGCATTTAGTTCCTCTATGATCTGTGGAGGTGTTGCCTCAAGAGCTGGTGGTGTTTGTTGTGCAGGTGCTCGCAACTGTAGCATTTTGTGGTCTTCCTTGAGCTTCTGATATGCCTCATTCATACTGTCATACGCTTCTAGGAATCTGACATGGTCTTCCAATAGTATCTTCACAAAGATTCAGAGGGGACGGATTTAAAATGGTTGGGAGTCAAAGGTTCATCTAGTTGATCTAAAGCGGCTCCGAGGTTTTCTCAGTTTTGTTCCTGCAAGCATTGATTCTCTTCTTTTGTTGCTGCGAGGTGGCGTCTTAGTAGTCCCTTGTTTCGAGTGAGTGTCACATTTCGAATGGTTTGAGCCCTTAACAAGTTGTCGATATCCGTAATGGCTTACTTTGTCTTCTGTTCACTTTCTAGTTCGAGTGTATGGTAGGCCTAGTGTAGCTCTTGGTAGCGTGTGTTAAGGGAGGCGTTCTCGATTGATAATGAGTTTAGTTGCACCTGTAACTCTGTGGTTGTTTGTTGTAGCATCTGGTAGATGGTGCCTAGAGATGCAAATTCATCTCTAACTTGTGTCATGCACGACAACATTTGACGGAATGCAGTGTCGATCGTGGGTGACAATATTAATGGCAGAGTGAGTGAATATGCTATGGGTGTGGGTGTTGATGCAAGGGGAAGGGGAAATAGGGATGGGAAAGTGGATGCAGTGGTGATTGTGGAGAAATGTGATGTGCCTAAATGGGATGATGAAAGGGATGAGGTGAGTGGTGGTGCGGTGGGTGGTGATATGTCCATGTTACTGGACGTTGTGTTGAGTGCAGTGACCGTGAATAGTGGAGTGATAGTGGGTGCATGAGTGGGTGTGAATACAGGATTTACAAAGGTTGACGAATAATTTATAGGTTGGGTTTCTCGTATTTCTTGGTGTAGAGGGGAGGATAAAGGGAATACAGTGGGGCGGGGAGGTGAAACATGTGAGAAGGTCATGGGAGGAGGAAATGGGAATACACGTCTTGGGGGGATTGGGAAAGAAGGAAAGGATGGAGTGAGAAATGGATTGGGGGGAATGGTGGGAGCTAGGGAAGAGAGGATAGGTGGGAGGGTTGTGGGAAGAGTTAATGGGGTTGAGGTAACTAAAGCTTCTACTATAGCACCATCGAGAAACATGGATAGTCTTGGAAGGGTAGGGTGTACAAGAGAGACTGGAGGGGCGGGAGGTGAAAGAGGAGCAGGTGTAGCAGTGGGTACTTCAACAACAGTAGTTGTATTTATAGTAGAAGGGTGAGGCGGGGAATCAATCGCGATGGTTGCTTCTTCAATAGGGTTTTTTGGAAGGAGTTGTGCTTCTCTGACCTGGTGTGAGGATTGGGCATCTGTTGCTATGCGAATATACTAACCCAATTTTGATAACAAGCGGACTCATTGCGGGTCAAAATTTGGTAGTGGTCTCCTCTGCAAATAGTGCAGTGCTTCATTGGTTCCGACCAATTTAACCAACTCTCTAAAACCCTGAGTGTAAGCATCTTT
>CM035435.1:57807167-57907167 GCA_020310875.1 Ceratopteris richardii
GGTGTGTGCATACCCTACAACCCAACACTCTCCCCTCCCTAGACTTTGTCATCCTCGACAAAGCTAAGATGAGAGGATCATACACAGCTGAACTGTTCCAAGTGGAATTCTTCAAGTTTGAACATCTTCAGGTCTTCAAAATATGTAATTCTTCAGTCTTCAAGTTGCAAGTCTTCAATCTTTACTTCAAGCTGCAAATCTTCAATCTTCAAAGCTTGGCGACACAATCCCCTTGGGGGGCAGTCAGCCCAACATCCATCCCGCTGTGCAGTCCTTTGTAAATCTGGAAATGCCTTCTCCAGAAGATCCCAACCTGAAATGACATAAAAAAGAGCAAGTAGACTGCATCTAGTAATGAGATAAACATCCACTTCAAATTTAGTTTCCACTTCAGGGGACATTAAGTCCTATAGGACTAGCTCTTCAAGTGCTCATAATGAGCTTTTCTTTTCCTGACAGAGAGATACAAAACCTGAACTTTTTAACCAAGTGCACAACAATCCTCAAAAAATAGAGGAAGTGGAAATAAGGGCCACACATGTTCAATTTTTAATTAGTGTTTACCCCTGTAAGGCTCATTCTAATCTCCTAAATCCTAGAAGCATTTAGCAAATGGACCAATAGTTATCCTCATCTTTGGCCTGTACAAGTTCAAGCAATTTTCGAGCAAATGAAGATTCCTTCTGTATTTCTGTTATTTAAGTAAACAACCAAAAAGGCCCTACCCATGGTGTGGATGCATTGATGGTCTCAGAGTGATTCCAGTATCATGTTTCAACATCCTGTACAGTATGCAAATGCAAAATAGCAAAACAGAATATGAGGTTTGTTTTGCACATGCAAAGCTTCCAATCACCTAAGCAAAGATGTGAAACAAATCTTAAATGAGAATCATCTGAGTATTGTGAAACCAGTGAGTGACTTCCCTGGAAAAAAAACAATTACTCAGATCTTTGTGAACTACGGATCAGAGCCTTCAGTAGAGTCCAAGTGTTATGAAGTGTTTAATTACTTCAAGGAACATCAGGTCCTATAGGATTGCCGGGTGTTTGCAAAATTAACATGTTTTGACTAGAAGTGCACTATATCCCTGCAAATCAACACAAAATAGCTCCAAGGAGCTCCTAAAGAACAACCTGGTGTTTTAACCATATTGCCCATATCTTAAGTATGCCATGATTGATTCTGATGTGTTATAAAACAAGTGTGTGTGACATTGCTTTGAAAGATGAGATAAATGTTGTCCTTCTAGTGCCTCAAAAGAGTGTGTAATGGCCTATTTCTAACCAAAGACATCAATCATCATTTTCACATAGTTTTGTGAAGGTGAAAATAGGGTGACCATGCATTTAATAACTTATGATTCTTTCCTAAGCTAAATGTCAATCACATGTATCCAGTCACAAAAGAATATCCAACTGAATTGCAACGCAAGAATCATAAATTCTAATGCCTACAAAACATACTTGCATCTCGTAGACCCTATCTATGACTAGAAAACCATGAGTTTTACCAAAAATTGCTGCCACACATCTCATAATCAGCCCAAGTATTCCTGAAACGCAATTGGTTATAGAAAAAATAGAGTTCATGGTGTAGTTTTGTCCATCCTCTTAAATGTCCAATCACAAGATCTGGAAACCAAGTTTAATACACCACAACTTGTTTGATTCCATTCATATTATGAAAACATAATGCCATCTTCAAAGGAGAATTAATCAATGGACTACTGTCTGAGGAACATCTGCAAAGTGTGGGACAATCATACCCTACCCTGCAAGAATGCACCTATTTATCATGAATCTTTGAGTTAACAGAAGGTGATGGAATACCACAATCCTCGACATAAGTCTACTGCTCATATTCATCCAACATTTCAATCCTTATTCATTATGCTAAGTCAGCAAAACATATCATGAAGCATGGTAAAGAGAGTTATTCCAGGGCTAAGACTTGGTCCACTCCCCAAAACTTTGGAGTTTCCTGAAAGAGTCATGCCCCCAATGAGAATATCAACAGCTCTAGTCTTTAACCAAGGGATGGCCGTCGTGAACAAACTATCCAGAGAAATCAAGACTGTCCATGAACAAACTATCAGTACATCTGTGGAGATGTGTTATCAATTGTTATTAATGCCTGCAGTGCTAAATGTCAGGTAAAAACTCATACTAGATATTGTCACAATCATCAAAGAATGTGCATCTATTAGCCTTTTTTAAAGAAGATGATGGATTCACAATCACAATTACGAAACTTTTATAGCAATATTCGTAGAAGGCAAATAGTATGAGTTCACCCTGGGCACCTATGAAACCAGAATATCCATGCATTTTGATCATTGTCTAGTAGGTAGCATCTTCAAGCAATAAATATCAAATTTGGTCTCGCACAGAATCACTCTTCTAGAGTAATCCTTCCTTAGCTGGACATGTGTCCTTGGTAAGGAGCCATGCCCTCAATCGCTCTTGCAACATTAGGAGACCCATCCTTCTGGTTAAGCAATCATCTAAAGGTCTGCATCAATCCTTCTGGGGAAGTGATTAGACAAAAAGTGGATTTAGATATCTAAAGAGGCAAGTGCTCACCAGTGAGTACCCTTCCTAAGAAGCTAAAGTCACTATAGAAGATACACTAAGAGCCTTTCAGAATGAAGCAATCATAGCCCAAAAATAGGGATGTCATCCACCGCACACCCATTATTAGTACCGAGAGCCTTAATTATGGAGTTTACTTCTGCAAGCATTCGATTTCTACTCAGTGTTGAGTAACACTCAGAGATGAGACAGATTCAAGCATTCTATGTGCAAATGAAAAGCCCTTCTTCATCTATGAAGTTAGTAAGCAAGAAACCAAGATCCCAAAAAAAAAACCGTATGAGGTATAGACTCTTAGTGAAAACAATGTACGAGAAATCTAGGCACCATATCACTACAACAAAGTGACCAAAATTATCAACCCTCACAAGATACCATGTAAGCACCATAAGATTTTATTTCATTATGTTGGTCTTCGTCCAAGATTTGTATGATGATCCAACCTATGGCCTCCAACTGTCTCCTCTTATCCAAACGACATAAACTTAAAGCAAGAGGTCTCATTAATCATGAAACAAAAATTCCTTATAGGGCATGTTACAAGATATGTCTGGATGCATAAGTACAGAAATTGCACACATGTTTTGAATATAGACAAGGAACACGATGCCTTTTGCATTTCTCAAAGATTATACCACCTGATAAATCTGTGACCACATATTTTGGTCCCCGACCCAACTTTCTCCCTATGAAGCACACATCCAAGCATTTTAATCTTCATACGACTCGCATAAAAGTTTCCTCTAGCAACTGTAAGCACATGGCCACTGACACAACCCTTGGATTCTATCAGCTGGCCCAGACAACCCAATCACTGAGGCAAAAGAACATGTGTTGCCTGGTTCAGGCATTCATACTGCTCACAGCCCAAGAATATCTAAGTTGGAACTCCTCAGAACATGAGCTTGTCACCATATACACGATGGGCAAGCCAAGTAATGCTGCAGCCTCCATTCTTTGAAACTGATGAACCCTCACATTGTTGTAACATAGAGAATGTCTTGGTGAAGGCCCAACATGGCCTGTTGTGTCCCCCCTCCCTAAAACAATAAACCTGCATATTAAGCAACATACAAATCTCATATCGGAGTGCTTCAATTTCCATCATTTCAGTGAATAGAAGCAACAATAACAAAAGCAACATATATCCAACAGAGAGTGGCACGATGGTTTAGATGATACATCCATTTACAATATGAAAGGTAGGAGAACTATGTAGACTTCTCCCCTCCCGGTGCAACTATCGATGCCTATGAGCCTAGTAGACATAGAGCTCCTATTAATCTCTATGAATCATTTGCCTGCGGCCGCTTAGAGCATGAAGATATGGTTGTCAGAACCTGAAAAAGTAGAGCATAGGTAGCGTATTTGGTTCTTGACATCTAACAGAGAATAGTTGCCTCCACAATATAGCTTCTGAATGCAAGGGCATATACATCACCCAGATCATGTACACGACCGTCGATCCCCAACAACAAAATCTGGCCATGGGAGAACAAGGGCAGAGATAGGAGGAGAAGCCCCAGAGTGGACTGATACCATAGTTCCTCTGTAGCACACGACCCCCCAGCAATGTGTTGGCCTGAAGCAAGGAAGCTATTCATAACTGGGTCTACAGAGAGACCAATCATACTCGACAGGAAGGCAACGAGCGGACGCTTAGGAGAACTCCTAGCAGTCAACAACCCATAGTGAGGTTCTTCATGCAAGAGCACAACAATATGTACATCTCTTCAAGGAGTAGTAGCACATGCATCAGCTTCATCAGACACCAGACATATCAGACTGGAGAGGTGGGCTGAGCAATCAGAGAATTCAACCTTGCAAGAGGCACACCGGTGAAGCAGGCCTCTAGCCATGCAAAGGCCAAAATGCCACTTAATGGGGAAGCTCCACAAGAGACACGACCCGGATAACGTGCAGAGATGGCTAGCTCACCTCAAGGATGAAATGAGAGTGGGTTGAGAAAACACTCCCCCGCCATAGCCGGATGAAGAGGGGAAGCAGGAGGCCACCCGATTCTTCAAAAATTATGCAGAGATGCCACTCACTCGTAGTAGGAGAGGCAAGAAATTGTCATATGCATGAGGAAGCAGGAGCAGACGGGTCCCTTGGGTAGGACCAAGGGTAGCAAAATGGTCATGGGGACTCAGAGTAGCTCACCCCACCATAGCCAGGGAGCTCGACCCTAGAGGGCGAAAAAGAGGAAATGGGAGAGAATGAATAGTACTCCCCAATGCACCTTGCACACGAATCCGAGTTAATGCACCAGCAAATGGGGTATGAATGAGAGAGGAGTGGAAATACCTTCCCCCTGCCATACCACAATTTTGAGAGAGAGGGTCGTAACTACCTATTCAGGCGCTTTAAAGATGAAAATGAACTCTCTTGCCTGGCGTTTTAGACCACATAAGGCCTCACTGATCATAAGGATTTTGAAGTGTCATACTACCGATTGGAGAGAGAATTCACATGCAAAACACAGAAATCCCATTATTTTGGGGGGGTTTCGGAAATTGAAGAGAGAGAGGGATAAAGGAGAGTACCCATCTCCCTCTCCAAGGCCAACACCAAATTCAAGAAATGTCAGAGATGGATGGTGATGCCAAGTGTGTGTGTGGAGATGTGTATGTGTGAAGAAGTGAGAGAGAGAGAAGGGGGTTAGGGGATGTTTTTGTGCAACAACCAAAATGAACTGAAATTACACTACTAAAAACAAGAAAATGGGGAGCAAATGGCCCAAAGGAAGGGTGAAAGTGCAAGAACTTAAATGCTATGCATTTGAGCAAAAAAAGTGCAACACAATATTTCACCACATGTTCTTGAGCTCTCCAAGTGATGAAAGGCCGACCATCCCTGACAGCGGCACCAAAAAGTGTTGATGTTGTAGCAAGGAACGACCAAGAACCCTCACCACCTTGCATGGAAGCAAAAAGGAAAGCTCAAGAGTGACTCTCCTCTCATCCACCCCTACCTCCCACATGTTCAAGCCATTGGCAACAGCCACATGCTTGAAAACAAGGAGAATAGGGAGTCGAGGATCCTTGTCCATGAGGAAAATACAAGAGAATGCAACTATCCTACTCATGCAAAGGAGAGACATGCATAGGCATACACACAGCACTCTCACACACTCACAAAGACAACAATACATGTAAATGTAACAAGTCTTGGAGTAAATGAGAGCTTCTTCCATTGATAAATGATCTTACATGAGAGAACGTCGACCAAAAGCTCCCCTCTTTACAAAAATGAGCTTATATTTATAGGCTAAGCTCTATTCCCCATGTGCCTCTCTGAAAAGTAAAAAAGGTGATTCTCTCTCTAACTGCCAATCTTATAGGATATTCTTTTCTAACAAACAAATCTTCATAAAAGCATGCATGGGGATTTCTACGATTTCTACGTGGGATTTGCTTTAAGAGAGCAAGAAAGGAAAAATACCTAAGGTCACCTACACTATGGTATAAGGAAATATCAAAAAGTGATTTTTGGAGAGTGTTCACATGTGACACTCAAATATATACAAAAAAGGTTATTTTCCATGGTCTAGGGAGGGTTCTTATGCACAATTCTGGGTGTGTGCATACCGTACAACCCAATAGTCACCATGTAAGTTGGAATTTCAAATGGAAAGGTAGTTCATCTTTGGCTACTCTTGATCATGGGACCTTGCGTATGTGCTATCCAAAGAACAATTATGAGAGGAACATTTGACGTGTATTATTGCCTCCCTCTATGTTTAGTAAATGATAAAATGTGTATTCCTACACCGATATGTTATAATGTTGATTAAGTTGACCTTTTCTAAGAGCTTCGGTGAACATGGCAACTCTCCTATATAATATATGCTCTCGAAAATCATCTTCTATTATCTCCCACATGTAAGGGTTTTGTAGCTCTTAACCGAGCTACATCACGGGAAAAAAACATCCAAATTTATAATGTGTATGGTTGATTAATATTGCACACCACCATATGATTATGAGGATTCTCTTTCTTGTATCTGGTCATACATACATAAAAAATTAGAGAATTGGGAATAATGGGAAAAACTAATAATTGTAAATTGTTTCTCGCTCACTCATGGAAAAGTGAAAATTGCAATATACTTCCCAGTCCAATACCATTGACCATTGTCAAGTGAAATGTAAAGAATACCATAATCTAAGGTTCTTGCAGTGTTCCTGTCAAGCATGCTCAATACATCTACTTGTAAGATCACAATTTATCCATGGCCCTTAAGGTTGTAAGGCCATTATGAGAAGAATCTAATTTGAGAGCCCAAATATTTTTCAAACTCCTAAATTCCAAAGTAGATGGTCTTTGTGACTATGGGTGGTTGTAGATGATCTTGTGAGCCTTTCTACTAGGTAGGTAATGTTGGACATGACTTTTTAGCTTCATGTAGCCATTCAATATGGAAATAAAGGCCATGTGGTATTATGCAATTTCCCTAAAAATCTTACTCAGGGGAGTGCAGAAGAGGACTTGGCCCCTTCTACAAGGCTAAAAGAATGACCAGAAGGAATGAACCCTCTCCTTTCTAAAGCATTGATACAACAAGGTTTTCTAGCACAAAAAACATTAGATAGTTTCCAAACAAGGGTGTCTCCATAGGACCATAAACATCACTGTGAACAAGCTGCAATTTTTGAGTAGCTCGAACTGAACCATCTTTTGGGAATGAGGAACACTACATTTTTTCCAAAATACAGCCTTCACAGACATGTTTACTAGGTGCCTCTGTAGCTCAATGATGAGTAGCACCTCCTTTAATGTCAATCCGGGAAGACATGAGGATGGTATGAAGACCTCGAGAAAGTGAAGGCACAAGTGCGTGAGTGAGAAGCACACAAACATGCACACACATACACACACACGCGCACACACGGTAAGACAAAGAGTGAGAAGCAATGGAGTTCTTAGATTACTTTCAAAAAGCTCTTACAAGTTCAAATCAATTACAAGCTCACCTCAAAAATGAGCTCTCTAGCTCTATTTATAGTTTTTGACTAGGTTTTGGCCCTGTCCAAACCTAGTGTCCGGCCTAGTTAAAAATTAGGTTCCAGGGCCAATTTGAGGGCTTAAACGGAGTCTAAAAAATACGAAAATTGATATGTAGGTACTACTAAGGCTCCTCAAGATCAAGGACTCCTTGGCTTGCACAAAATGGAGCTACAAAAATATGAAATGGTATTTACAATGATTGTTAGTGATAAGAATCACTGTTATAAAGATGTTGATTTGGAAAAATTTGAAGGGCCTATCTGCCAGATTTGCATCGACTGCTTTGTCTACTTAATCCTTCACCTCGCTCTGACTCTCTCTGCTGGTTTCCTTGTCTAGTCAGTCCTTGGGTGCCCATACTGCTCTCAACACCCCCCCTCTCTCGCGTCTGTCGTCCTTGATAGACCCTTGTTGCTGGGAGTGTTGGATGTAATATTCCACAACCTGAGTGGCAAGCTGATGTTCTTGTATGCGTAGTCCTCTGGCCAAGTCTGTCATCATACGATCCCAATCAATTGGTCCTGGAATGTTCGGATGTGGCAGACGTAACTGATCTGCATGGATCGCTTGTTCTACTGCGAATAGATGTAGCAAATGTGTGGGTCTGGGAATGAAAATTTCTGAATGATATTCCCAGAATCCCGTAGAGAACATTTCCTCAAATGTCTGCTTGAAGCATGCGGGTAAGTACTTTATTCATGCATGCCAGGCAAAGATTATAGTGACCGAGGGAGTCTGGCTCATGTCGTAGACTAAATCCTTGTTACCTTGGGAGAATCCAGGGGCAGAGATGTATGGAGCTTGTACCATTTGAAAGGTTTTGAAGATAATGGTCATGAGCTCGAATATTTTCATACACATTTTCGCTGCTATGTCGGGTACATTAGTTAGACGTGTAGACCAGTGCCGAATTGTTGATATCATGTAGGCTACGGTTGGGGTCCCTCGAGGTGGAGCAAAATATGGATAGTTAACCCAAGCCGAGCATTCTTTATTGTTGCGTACCTTGATCGCAAATGCTTGCCAAGATCTGCGATGTACCATTGGGCAATAACATGGATTATACTTGATATACAGTGGCATGGTTGCCCAGGTGCTCATCATCTCAGGGTAATCGGTTAGTAGACGTGCACGCCAATTAGGCTGGAAAATCGAGCCCGCACGTGCATCTGTCGGTAAGTCCTCTGGCTCAAATTGAGTGGCAAATGTGGGCTCCTTCCCTGTATGTCTTTTAACTTCTGCATTATAATCATGTAGCAAGACAAAATAAGGCATGTATTGCGACTCTGATGTTGTGATTAACCGTTGGTGGGATAGGTTCTGAAAGTAAGAAGACCGAAGGACAATTTCTTCCAGATTGGTGAGAGATTGCATTTGCACGGCAACGCGATCATCATGTGTCTTACCCACTTTCTCGACCCTTTTGACCCAATCTGGAACTTGAATTTCTAAAGTGTCCTGTCCTTCCTCTGTAGTACGGCTCTTCATAGCTGTCATCGACGGGGATTTCCACTACTGTTTCAGGTTCTGGTTCTTCAGTGGGCGAGGGTGGCCTTTCATATGGTAAGAGGCGTGCTTGGAGTTCTGCCACCTGTTTCCGGAGGGTCTCTACTTCTTCTGTAGAGTGTTGCAAGATTACCGGCTCTTGTTGCGCTGTGGGGGCAGTGGCTATCTGTTTCTTTAGGTCTGCACATTCAGTCTCTAACTTTTCATATGACTCCAAGAAATTTGCATGCTCCTCAAGTAAGATGCGAATGTCTTCCGATGGGACTGCTCTATACTTGGTAGGGCTAATGGTTGCTCCTGCAGTTCCTTCCATAGCCGCTTCAAAGTTGTCTTGGTTTTGTTGTTGAAGCCTCTTGTTCTCTTCTAGTGCTGCTGCCATATGCTTCCTTAATAGCCCAAGGTTGCGTCTGAGTGTAGCGTTAGATATCATTTGCGCTTGGAGCACTGTTTCTAGTTCCTTGACTGCTTGATCATCTACTGTCGATGTCTTTGATTCCAATTTGGAGTGAGCCTGCTGTAAGGTGGTATGCTCGGTTAGGAGCGTTTGGTAATCAGCTTCAAGAGTGGTGACTCTAGCTTGCAGACGCTGAGATTCTGCCTGGAGGGCAGCAGTGCGTTCTTCCAATTGATGGTATTCTTGTTGTAGTTGATGTGCACACTGAAGTAATGTATTGAACGTGCTATTTACATTATGAGATGCAAGGGGAAAAGTTTGAAATGCAGGGGAGGTGGGATTGGGGAGGGAGGTAGTGAATGCTGTGTGTGCCAATGATGTGGTGAGTGGTGAGGTGGGGGGTAAGGGAGGGGGAGATGGTGGAATTGTGGGGAGAGGTGCTGTGGTGGGTGAAATGTCCATTGGGTCAGACAGAGTGGTGTGTACAGGGGCTACCATGTAGGTTGGTATGGTAGGTGAAGTGAGTGTGGTGTTTGTGTAGATTGATGTTGTTGCGAATATGTGGGGAATGTGCGGCTGATACATAGGAGTGCAGATGAACTGCTCCACAAAGGACGGGTATTGGGGTGGTGAGGTTAGGTTGAATGAGGTGTAGGGGACAGATGGGAAGGGAGGGTCATGGAATGGAGGTATCCGTATTGGGGGATAGGCTGGGAAACATAGGGTGCCTTCTATGGGTGCAGGGTTTCCAACCACACTGGGAATTATGGGATGGCCAATTATGTGTTCGGAGGATAGAAGGGTTGAAGTGTACAAGGGATTGGTGACGAAAGAGAAGAGGGTGTCTTGTGAGGTGGGTTCTCGAAATGAGAATGATGTGAATGAGGGTGGGTTATAAGTGAAGGTAGAGGGGATGGCTGTCGTTTCTTCCATGGTGGGAGGTGGTGGTGGGGGTGGAGAAGGTGGTGATGGGGGGTGCTAGGGTGAGATGGATGATGTCTGAACGAAGGTCTCAGCAGAGAGGTCAATGGTGGCGGTGGGGGTAGCTGTGGTTTCAATGGGTACTTCTTGTTCTGTGATGGGTATCCTGATAGTCTTACCTGCTCGTGGTAATGTGTCAACTCTGCATTTGTCATACCTCACGGACTGGCGGACTGCTGTGTGGACAGCCTCCGGAACTCCTAAAGATTCTGACACTAATTTGAGGGTGTCAATAAAATGTTGATCCACCCCATCATCTGATAGCATTTCTTGCATCAAAGCTTGGCCTCACACCAGAGAGAGTTGATGCCTTTCTTGTACTGCTTTGATTGTGTCGTATAACCTTTGTAGTTGAGCTGTATATGCAGGTGCACCTACAAGTTCTGGCACTTCTTGTTGCTGATCTTGATGCTCATGATCATCATCCTCCTGTTCTTCATCTTCATCATCCTCTTCATCCACTTCAACTGTGGTGACAGGTACTTGGGAGGTTGTTGCCTGCGTTTGCACATTCTCCACTTATTGTGCCTCTTCTGCCTCCAGCTCTACATCTTGTAATAATTGTTCAAAGTCTTCATTCGTGAGTTCTTCCAAAGGTGCACCACTGGGAAATTCAAGATCGGTTGGGATGGGAGGGAATATCAAGTTAGGACCATCGGTGCTGCGTCTTGGAAGTCGGAGTGTGAATGGTCGGACTCTTCGGGGTGGAGGGGTGACGTCTGGTGTTAGGGTGGCTCCACGTGGTTGAGCACAAGGGACTTGGACAGTACCTCTCATCTTCTTAGAAGGGGGTCCAGTGGATGTCCTGCCTCTAAACTGCTCTACACGATTCCACATTAGGGCCCGTTGAATAGGGATGTCATAAGCCAAACACCTATAAATTATTCTCGTTAGAGCACAGCATCCATATAAAACCGGTTTCCGCGGCCATCGTTTGTGAGCTAGGTGTATCTGATCAATTATCCAGTGGGGTACGTTGATGGTGAGGCTCTGTGTCTCTGCCAGATACAAACTAAACCAAATCTTTTTGGGCGGCATTGTCACTCTAGCACAATGGTGAGTACCAACGTGAGAAGATTCACCTCATAATTGTCAATCCGTGGAGACGTGAGGACTAGTATGAAGACTATGAGCAAGTGAAGGCACAAGTGTGTGAGTGAGAAGCACACAAGCATGCACACACATACACACACACACGCACACAAGGCAAGAACAAGGAGAGGAACAATGGAGTTCTTTGCATTAGTCAAAAAGTCTCTTACCTAAGCTCAATTCACCAACAATCTAACCTCAAAAATGAGCTCTCTAGCTCTTTTTATAGTTTTCTAACTAGCTTTGGTCTTGTCCAGACCTAGTGTCCGGCCTACTTAAAAATTAGGTTCTAGAGCCTATTTGAGGGCTCAAACAGAGTCTAAAAATTATGAAAATTGATATGTAGCTAGTTCTAATACTCCTCAAGCTTGAGGAATCCTCGGCTTGCACAAAATGGAGTCTATTCTACCAAAAACGGAATTTACAATGTTTGTGTAGTGATTAAAATCACTTGAGTTGTAAATGGTCCATGGAAAAAATGATTGGGCCTTGTTGCCGTATTGTGCATGACTCCTCCGTTGCGCTAGTATGCTCTTCATCTGACTTGTATGCCAACAGGCATGGTGAATCTATCTTGGGCAGGAAAGGCAAAGTGTTGCATGCACATGCGAAGGTGTATTGCAATATTAGGCGTCATGGACACCATGTCCTTGAGTTTGGTGAGGCTTCGATTCTTCGCATATCTAGGGCCTCTCTTACCAAGTTGTTTGATAGCCTGAACCTCTTGAGCTCATTCCCCTTTGTCAGAGATGGAATCACAAATGAGCTTGCACCTTTTGGGTTCTTGTTTGGAGTCAAGGTGTTGATGAGATAGTAGCATCGCATGAAGTCAGGCTTTGGAAGCCGTGCACTGAAATATGCATCCAATCCTGCCTTCTCCCATATCGAACGTAGACCTTCTGCATTTTGTAACTTCTCGAATTCTCTTGTAAAGAAATGGTATTTACCTTGCTTCCCATAGAAGTCCAACTCTGATTCCCATAGGTACGTTCCCTCTCCCAAGGGTCCTGCCACTTCACCAAACCAGTGGGAAGCTTTTCCAACGGGCATGGTATGGCCACTGGGAGGGTCCACAATAGGTATGATTTTGATGGCCTGCAATTCTTCTGGTCTTCCATTTGTCTCAGGCAAAACGGGTAAACTATCTAAGTCCACCACTTGCTGGCTCGTTTCTGTTTGAGAGCTAGTTCCTGCCGCCTCAGCCATGTTGAAAACTTCGCAGCTGGTTCTGTGAGAATATATGAATAAATGTTAACATTGCAATGGACACAAAAATGACACTGTGTCCCCGTTACAACATTAACATGAGGTTCGGGAGAGGTTAGGGGGTTAGTAAGTGCTCGGTGCTTGTGTGTGTAGTTAGGAATTGGGTAGACCTAAGAACTAAGCGGAATGATGTAGTGTGAGAGTGACGTAGTTAGTAGGTGGTCATGGATTTACAACTGGGGTTCGGGGGTTTATTACAAGTTTTAGGTTGCCAAATGCAATGGATAGGTTTTGATCTTGACTTTGTGGAGACTCTGGAGAGTGTGATAGGGTATTTACTTGAAAAATGGGGCTTTTTAGGGACCCATTTACAAGTGATTCTACTTGTGCTCATGGAAGAATACGTGTTCGTGCGTGATGTGTAAGATTGGGCCTCCGATGTTCGCGTGAGTGAAACATGTTGTACAGGGTTTGGCCTTGGTGTAGCTATTTGAGCCCGCAAGCAAGCCTTAGGCACCCAGATTTGTCGTGATTGTGGGCTGGCCTTCATTGACTTCTTGGGTACCCAAATAGACTTCACTTTCGCAGAAGAATTTATGAAGGACTTCTTATTAGTGTCGTGTTGTTGATTACTAATAAGAGGATTTGGCCGTGGTGTTGGCCTAGTCGGAACAGGGTGTTTGCCTTTTCGCCTCCATACTTGTTTCATTGGCTGAAACAATCTGCTTTGCTCCTTTTTTTGGCCTCCAGTATAGGTAGTGTTCTGCTTCTTCTGTATTCGATCTGCCTTTGGTTGCTGCATCCCTCTGGCCTTTGGAACAGAAGGGAGTGCCTTCTTATCCTTGACTCTGTTGTTGAGACAATCCTCTTTCTGCATCATACAGTTTTGGACAAGAATAGCATTGTCAACTTCATGTGCGCCCCTGGAAGGACCAGGAGTTCGTGCTTTACCTAATTCTTTGAGTGCCTCATTTTCCAATTCAACTGTAATTCGACTATGATTTACCCATACTTGAAGAAGTCCACTTCTTAGGTTTAGGTTGACTGCATGATCATAGATCCAGTCCTGACCCAAGACAAGAGGCTCAGTGAGGTCCTCATCTTGACACACTAGTACCTTGACTGTCATTACTTCGTCTTGAACATAGAGGGGAAGTTCCACCTCGCCCATGCAAGGGGTTTCCACACCTCCCAATCCTATGAGATACGCTTCAATAGGATTGACAGTTAATTTCAACTCTTGACAGTAAGACAATTTAACCGCACTAGTGGCTGCATCTGAGTCAATCAAGGCTCTTACAGTCCTTGCACCCTTTCCTTGTCCTATATCTAAGGTTATAAAAGGACGTCGATCAATTATCCTATGGGAGCTGATACCTGAAACTTCACACATAGCCATGTGATATCCTTGATCTGCATCGGCATCTGGCCTAGGTTGCTCTCTACCTTGTCTTCTTAATTTCATTCTCCGTATGCGCTCTAAAGCTTCTGCTTGAGCTTCTTCTCGAATTCGCTTTTCTTCTTCTTTGCGTTTCTTGGAAATATTGAGTCGACTTAGCATTTCCTCTATGAGAGGTTCCTGATATAACTTGACTCTGCACCCGCTTATATAGCTCGGGAGAATATCGCCTTCTAATGTGGCTAGTTGCACTGCTCCACGGGTTGAGATTCTATTAATGATCATCGGTCCGTAGCCTCTCTTCTCCAGTTTCCTCGCATGTTGTTTCAAAGTGCAGACTAGTACTAGGTCGCCTGCCTTCAAACCTTTATCCTTAACGTGGGCATCAAAGTATGCCTTCTGTCGTTTCTTAGCTGCATATATCCCTACAGCCGCCCTCAGTCTTGTTTCTCCTAATCGTTCAAGGTCAAAAATTCTAGAAGAGAGTTCATGACCCGTCCATTCATGCTCTTGTTCCACTTTCAATGTAGGTATTAAAAAGTCCAACGGTAGCACTGCATTTTGGCCAAATACCATCTGAAAGGGGGTGGCTTGGAGTACCATTTTATAGGCGACTCGGTATGCCCAAACAGCATGGTGTAGCTGTTTGTCCCAATCAGAGCGTTTATTATTCACTAATTTCGTCAGTACATTGCACAGAATCTTGTTTGTGCTTTCGGCTTGCCCATTAGCTTGTGGGTGGTAGGGGGCAGACTTCTTATGAACTACCAACAATTCTTGGAGCAGATTTTCAATCACTTCATTCAAGAAGTGAGTGCCTCTATCACTTACTAGCTCTATAGGTAGCCCGTATCTTGTGAATACATTCTCAAACAAGAATTTAGCAGTTGTCTGAGCATCGTTCTTTGTCGTAGCTTTTACCTCTACCCATTTGGTTAGATAGTCCGTGGCAACAATGATATACTCAGCATGGGAGCCCTTAGCCGGGGGATTAATAGGACCTACAAATTCTATTCCCCACTTAGAGAATGCACGTCCACCCATCATAGGTTTCAGTGGCATCTCATCTTTGCGTATAGGATACTGAGTTCTCTGACAAACATCACACCGTTTCACATAGGTATGTGCATCCATGTGAAGGGTCGGCCACCAGAAGCCTGCAAATAGTATTGCCTTGATCACCTGATCTGGTCCAAAGTGTCCTCCTGCTACACCTTGGTGAGCAGTTTCCAAAATCTTGAGATATTCACTCTCATGGACACATAGTCTGAGGTAACCATCTTTACCACGTTTGTACAAATTATCACCAATGAGTGAGTAATCCTGGGCTTCTTGTTCTAAACTCCTTTTCCTAGCCAGAGTCATGTCTGGAGGGAATGTTTTCGTCCTCAGGAAGGATACTAGTGGTTCACTCCAATCTGGCACTATGGACACTTGATAAAGAGTGGCATGTTCCACAGGTGGTTTAGTGCAGCAGATTGGGCATTCCTTGCACAACTTTTGGACATCAGCTTCCATAGTCGGCCAATGCACTCCGAGTCTTCTTAGTGTCTACAGGGTTCGTTGCTTTGAGTAGTGTTGCTCTAATGCACCTACATGTGCTAATTGCAACCATTTAGCGTACTCATCCTCTTCCACACAACAAGCCAAAATCCCTTGATCTGTGTGCTTGTACATACTTCCTGCCATGATGTGATACTTTTGGGCTTTTACTACCTCTCTATCCTGTGTGTTTATTACTGGATGGTTAGGCCCGTATGTCAATACTGGCACCAATGGCTTAGCCCACTGCGGCACCACTTCCAAATTAAACAAGTAAGCATCAGGAAGGTCACTGACACTCCTTGTGGGGCTTCTCCATATGTGAGCCTAGAGAGATGGTCTGCTCTCAAGTGAGTCTTCCCTTTCCTCACCACTACCTCAAAGTCGTATTTCATTAGTAAGAGAAACCATCTTACTAATCTACCTGTGTTGCAAGGTTTGTTTACCAAGTACAACAATGCCTGATGATCAGTAAAAAATTTAAACTTATTTGCAAGCAAGTAATGTCTAAACTTTTTAACCGCATATACCATGCCTAAGCCTTCTCTCTCCGTAGTGGTGTAATTTCGTTCAGCTGCATTCAATTGTCTACTAGCATAGGCAATTGGGAGATCCATATTACCTTCACCAGTAGGTTGTGCGAGTACACATCCAATAGCGTAATTGGATGCATCCACATGAACATGGAATGGCTTGTTCCAATCTGGTGTGGTCAAGATTGGTGCTGAACATAATCTTCGTTTAAGCTCTTGCAAGGAATTCTCACATTCATCAGTCCACTCAAAGTTAGTCAGAAGTCCGTACATGGGCTTTGCAATGACAGCATACATGTGAATGAACCGGCGGTAGTAACCACAATGTCCCATGAATGCTTGTACTTCCTTGACATTCCTTGGCCTAGGTAGCTCTGCTATGGCTCTCACTTTCTCTTCATCAGTGGATATGCCATTCTTTGATACTATGTGTCCTAGAATCTTGCCTTGCCTGACCATAAAAACACACTTTTCTGGGTTCAGGCAGACTTGATATTCTCTACATTTGTCAAAGATTTGTCTGAGTTCAGGAATATGGGTTTGTCTAATGTTGGAATGAGCACAAAGATCATCAACATAGACTTCTAAGTTCTTCCTCAGAAACTCTTTAAATACATGGCACATCAGCCTCTGGAAGGTAGCTGGTGCATTGGTAAGCCCAAATGGCATTACTCTAAAGGCAAAAATGCCCCATTCAGTGGCAAAAGCTGTCTTATGCTGATCTTCTGGAGCTATGGCTACTTGATTGTAGCCCGAAAATCCATCAAGGAAGTTGTACACTTCCTTGCTTGCTACTCTTTCTAAGAGATGTTCTGTGATAGGAAGCGGATAGTTATCTCGAATTGTGGCTGCATTGACCTTCTTCAAGTTAATGCATACACGCAGCTTCCCATTTTTCTTGGGCACCACAACAATGGGGGATACCCATTCAGTGTGCTCAATTTCATAGATGAATCCAGCTTCTACCAATCTATCTATCTCCTCTTTGATCTTAGCAGCATAGTTATCATTATATGTGTATGGCTTTTGCTTAGAAGGTTTAGCATATGTGGTCATGGGGATAGTGTGTGAGCATATGTCTGGATCAACACCCTTCAAATCCTTGTAACTCCAAGCGAATACATCTCTGTATTCTCTTAGCAACGCTATTAACTCTTGTTCTTCCTCTTCTGTCAGGTCATGTCCTATGTACGTGCATCTCTCTTCTCCTTCTTCCACGGCTACCACTATTTTCTTGGTGGTTTCTTTGTTATCATAGGCCTCCCCTGATTGCGCCTCTCGTTTAGGCATTCTGATCATGACTCTCCTGTCATCTATCTCATACTTCTTAAAAATTTCCGGGACCTCAAACAAAGATTCTTCCTCTTCTGGTGAGACTTCTCTCTTCTTTCTTTTCTTTCCTTCTTCCTTCGGGGTCACATGTGTGGCTAGCCTTACATCATTTGTAAGCTCTCCATACCTCTGGGGTTGAAATTCTACTTCATAGAAGTATTCTTCATCTGATGCAAAAGGTGGGTCCATAATGATTGACTCTAGATCGGAGTCACTTGCATCCTCAAATGCATCAGGGCTAGGCTCACACTCTTCTAACACTACCTCTCCCATGATCGGCTCTATGGAGAAGACTGAAATGTCATAGCCATCTTCATCACAGTGAGGTGTCCATTGTTCTTCATTGATGTCTACATCCATTGTTGCTAGGATTTCTGCCCAGCCGTGGGGTTCAAATTCCTCGTCAGGAAAGACTACAGGTGCATAGGCTGGGTCTTGAATTGATCTATGTGTTTCTTTTGCACCTATCTCTCTGGCTTCTTCTCTCTTCTCTTCTTCTACTGCTACTTTGCACATCCATAAGTGGGTGTCTTCATGCATCCATGAGGATCTTGACCCTATGGAATGCACCGATTCTGTATCATCTTTGGCTCTATGGATGGGATTCCATTGGATAAGAGGGACATCTCTATGAGAGTAATCTTTGAGATTGACTTTGGTCGTAACACCTAAATGTTGCAAGTACAAGGAATTGGTTCCCCAGTCCTGTACCACTTGCAACTGTCACATAAAGGGTCATCCCAAGATCATTTCATAGGCATGATTTTTGCTAAAATCACATATAGCAAATGTATGCTCGAACTCAACACCACATGTGGTGAGAGTTATTCCTTCTAACAGCCCTAAGGGTCGCTCTATGTGACCATCGGCCATTTGCGATTTCATCCTCGTGGGTCTGAGTGCTGGCTTGCCCCAACGCTTCCATAGGGAAGTGGTAGCAATTGCAACTCCTGCGCTTGAGTCTAGAATGGCCTTGGTGGTGTATCCTTGATGGGTGATAGGAAGATATGTGTTTCCCTCTTCGCCCTCACTCATGTCTCTTATCTTGTCCAATGGTATTCCTGGCACTGTTCTCTGGGATCCTACCTGGGAACGAGGTTTCGCTATCTCTGGTACTTGTTTGGCTACATGTTTCCATAGCTCTGGCCTTACTTTGAGTAGCTCTTCTAAGGTGAGGTTGCACTGCACTTTAGTATTCTTTACTACCTCCGTGTTCCTAGGTATGACTGAGTCCTCATTTCGTACCATGACCGTGGGTGCTCTCAGGCAAGTAGACTTGGTTTCCCATGGGCCTGTGAAATGTGGTAATTCTTGTAGAGAGTTAGACTCAAAGTCTAATCTTTCCTGAAATTGGGTGCTCTCCTGCTCCTCATAAATGGATGGGATGTCTTGTGGGAATTGGTCGTGTGCATCATCCACAAGTTCAATAGGAGGAGGGACTTCACTCTCTTTAGCCCATTTGTCTTCTTGAATCTCGCGTAGGAATTCTGGTGTGAACCGATTCATAGAGGATGATGTGTCTGGCTCCGTAGAGTTAGGCACATAGGCTTCAGGCACATAGGCTTCCTGGGCAGGAATGCTTACTCTTTCACTTGCCTTGTCCTTGTGTTAGAGAGGCGGGTTCCTTTTCTGATTGTGCAATCAACTTCTCTATTCTTTCTAACAGTCCATCAAAGTGCAACTGTGTCTTTGCTGAACTAGAGATGTTAAATAGGCGACTGGCCTCAAACATGGTCTGATCCAATCTTAGCACAAATTTTGGTTCGTTCTAGCTCTAGTTCTGCTCTAGGGTAACACTTTTCATGATCAGTTACGTTTGGCCCTTCTTGGATTCTGGCCTGATATGATTTAAGCATCATATTAAGGTCCTCGGGAGTGGGATCTGCTAGGACTGATCCTACTCTAGGGGGTGGTGGAATTAGTTAAGGCGGGTTGGAAGGTGGCGGGTCGGATGGAGTTGGGAATGGTGGAGGTGGGGTAGTGTGAGAGGGAGTTTGAGATGTGAGTTCAGTTATCCTGGCCTTTGTTTCCCTGAGGCTTTCCTCGAGTTCACTCATCTTTTTTGCCCATTGCCTTTTCATTCTTTCACGACTATCTCTCTAAGCTCTAGTCCTTTTCTTTGTCATGCTCTCTGTTTCACTAACATCTGGGCTCTTTTCCTGACCTACCCCTTGGTTTTGCTGCAATGCTTGAGCTCTAGTGACTACCTGTACGGGTGCAGTGGAAGTGACACTTCGTGTGGAGTCTACCACTAACCCAATAATGTTAATGGGAGTAATTTTTGGCATATTGCTGGGATTCTTTGGACAATCTCGTAAGAGATGCTCCTTTCCACATTCTTGGCAAAAGCCCTGGATCGTCACTGACTGGGGTTGTGTAGGTGGAGGCACGGGACAATCACGAATGAGATGATCTCCCTGACATCTGTAGCACGGTCCTCTAGGGAATGGGGGTCTTACCTGTCTAGGTTGAGGTCTAGGGTTGGGGTTTGCATACATGACATTTGTGTAATCTGACTCCCAGCTAGGTTCATTTGGCTCTTCACTATAGTAGGACTCACCATGTTCCAGAGATTGCATGTAGTAGGCCTGGGGGCTGTCAATATGCGTCGAATCAAAGCTATGGTCACTCGGGTCACTTTCAGAAAGCAATGGTGTTACAGGGACTATAGTTCTATTCAGGTTCTCTTCTGCAGCTGCATATTTTACTGGGATCACATTAGCTGGGGCAGGGGGTTGTTGTGCTAACACAGGCTGAGGCCTTTGTTGGTTTTGGTACTATGGTTGGTAGGTTTGTTGAGGCCTAGCATACTGCTGCGGTGGGTACTGATTCTGGTATCTTCCGTGTTGAGGGTATGGTTGTGGGTACGTCTGCCTAACGGTTTGCTTATTGTAGGGGCAATCTTGCGCGGTGTGATTGGTGTACCTCCGTTCTATGGTGCAGTGCTGGCTACTAGGATTTACTTGGGGTTGAGCCATAATGGGACATACATTCGCCATGTGGTCGCCACCACAAGTATAGCATCTTTTCACAGGGGCAAACCTTGGGATCTGTTTGCTAGTGACACCTAATTTCTGAGCTACTTTCTCTGCAAGTTCCTCAATTGATGTGGATTGCGTGGAAGAGAGGCTAGAGGCACTATCTGAATCTTTGTATATCTTGGAAAGCTCTAACTCCTCCCCTAGGTTATCCTCGATGTCAATGCACATGCGTACACACTCTTCTATGGTCCTAGGGTCCTTCAAGTATACATAAGATCTCAATTTGGCACTTAGCAATCCATCCAAGAATAAAGCCACTTGCTTAGCTGGTGTGGGTAGCTCTGAAACAGGGCATCTTTCTAAGTATTGCCTAAATCTTCTTCCTGCAAGTCTCACAGTCTCTTGAGGGGTTTGCTTGAAGCTGTGAATCAATGAGGAGGTGTTATGTCTTATGCCACTTTTAGAGAATTCGATAATGAATGCCTCTAGAAGTTGGTCTATACTCCTGAACTGCCTTTACTTTAGTGGCTGAAACCATGTCAGGGCAGTGTTCCTAAGGGTTAGACCAAAGGCATTGTATTGCGTGAATAGATCCTCCACTTGTTCAGCTCTCAAGACTTGCCTGAACTCAGCTACATGATCGTATGGATCTCCAGTGCCATCGAAGTAGTTCTTCATGGACTTAACTAGATGAGTTGGTCTCAAAGTCCTTGTGTGCTCTCTAGGTCATGGTAGAGGGAACTCATCAGCATTTCTTTGATTCCTAAAAGCTCTAAGTACATCAGGTTCTACTCTATTTGTTTCCATCCTCATTCTTTCTCTGCCCCCTGGGTTGGCAAAGCTTACTTCTGGCCTATCTCTACTTCTGTCTCTTTGAGTTCCATGAGCTTGGGATGTTCCAGCTCCAGGGTGACCATAGGACACGTTCGATCTTGGTTGGGGGAAAATGAATTCACCTTTCCAAGTGTAAGCATGCCTATCATTTTCTGTAACCACAAAGATCCTCTCTGAAGCGTGATCTAAGTAGGTCACTCTACCTAGGCTATCTGGATCTTTAAACTCATAGATCATGATTGTTCCTATATCATTTGGCCGATCAGATTTATACCTCCAAAAGGCTTCGTCAGTCTCTCGGTTCAGAAGCAGATCTATACTCTTGTTGTCCTGGGGAATCCACTCAGGAGTGAGAATTCTCGTAAGAACAGATTTCCCTCGAGGGGTCCTGGGCTCTGCACCCATGTTTCCTTGTTCTAGGTCATCTATGTCCGTCTCAGGGATCACATTCCCGAATTCATCTGTCCTCTCCGGGTGACTAGTGACCACGTATATTGTCCCTTCCTTGTCTAGGTATGCTCCGTTTTCAAACTTGACAGCAGGGTGCTCTAGCCCAATAGATTGGTCTGGGTTTTTGATTTGGACCACGGATCTTCCTAGGCCGTCCTCATAGATGCTAACACCTAATCGGTTGGTTCTAAGGTATTCCAGCTGTGTCTTGTACGGGCCTTCTACCCTGTGCAAGTATGGCACTCCTGAACTTCCCGTAGGTCTGTCCATGCCTTGAGACATCTCTGATTCACTAGTCTCAGAGCTAGGGTAGTATGAGTGGTGGCTCAATTGCTGGGCCCAAGACCTAGTAGTGTGGTTGACACTAGCCTCTGAAGACCTAAGACTTTGTCTATCTCTCCCTAGATGTCGCCCTGATCTAAGGTTCATAAGCCTAATTGAATAGCCCAAATTTTCCCAAGTACAACCTCGTTGCTGAGTTCTTTTGTATCAGTTACTTGATTCTTTTTTAGTTGTTACCGTGTTTATGCTCTTGTCAGAAATCACGTCGTCAGGAATATTTGAGTTAATTTTCGCACTGTAAGTTGATCGTTCCACGTTAGATTCTTTCCTTTAAGGTTATCGCATCACGAAAAGATTATATTTAATCTTGAACTTGAGTGCATAGGTAGTCTTCAACTTGATTGATGCCTATCGTTGCCTTGACTTACTCCTAGCACTTCTCACACTTAGCCTAAGCTACGAATTGATAAAGGGTGTTGAGGATTTTCCAACCTTGAGTTTCTTTCCTTGTGTTGTTGCCCTGGTGTGCCCAAGACGCGTGTTCCCAAGCTTGCACTTACTCTTGCTTGAATGCCCTCAAGTGCTCTCACTGGACCTGTAAAAGTCCCACGGTTAGCTCAAGACTTAGATTCAAATGACACAATAGACCACCTTCATGCATGCAACTCACAGACCAAATTATCCTTTGCCTTTATGGAAAACAATCCCAAGGATCCCTCAGTTTTCCTACCTCGGGGTATGGTTAACTTCAAAATACTCTATCTAATAATCCTGATATTAATTTTCACATAACCAATGGAAGTTTTGGTTGTACTCCCCACGAGCTTTCCAACAAAACAAGAATCACAGCAAACGGATTTCGTATGAGAAAGTTATGTCAGTTCAGGCTTCAGGGATTAAAACAAGGTTCAAACAGGCTATCAGGCAAATAGGACTTCTCAAGTTATTTTCTTAAGGCCTCCTTATGTGCTCTAGAGTCCATTATCCATGTCCAAAATTAGCCAAAATCTTCAATTTAAAAAACCCTAAAAATTTGCGATGGACTGGTATCAATCGCGATGGACTGGTATCAATCGCGATGGACTGGTATCAATCGCGATGGACTGGTATCAATCGCGATGGACTGGTATCAATCGCGATGGACTGGTATCAATCACGATGGACTGGTATCAATCGCGATGGACTGGTATCAATCGCGATGGACAGGTATCAATCGCGATGGACAAGAATCTCGGCGAAATGGGGTGTCAATCGCGATTTTTCTGTCGGTCGCGATGGACAGGGGTGTCCGTCGCGATGGACACGTGTCCGTCGGGGTCTGTCAGTCGCGATGGACTGGCTGTCCGTCACGATGGACAGTGTCAATCGCGATTGATGCTATCGATCGCGATGGACTGAAAAAATGCAAATTTTCCAAAATTTTTTGTGGATTTGTGATGTGCAAGGTCTCTAGCCTACTGTGGTGCATTTAGTTTTTCCAAAAGATGAAATTTTCTGTCAATCGCGATTGACAGAGGCTTGCGACACAGAGACAGTTCTGCACATTTTCGTACCTGCGCGACGTGCTGGGGATGATGGGATGGCCAATACCTGCAAGCAAACTCAAAAAACATGCAAAAACAGTGCACACAAGATCGCTCTCTCGCTCTCTCTCACAAGTGAAATGAGGGAAATGAAAGGGGGAAGGAGATATAGTCAAAAAACTGAAATTTTTGCGATGATGGAGATGGAGGTGGAAGATGATGGGGATGATGATGATGAAGTAAGGATGAGAAAAGTAAGGAAAAGTAAAGAAATTACCTACAATGCCAACGTCACAACACTACGTCTTACCATCACACGCTCGTCCTCAAAGCTCGATCCCCGGCAACGGTGCCAAAATTTGGTGTAGCTCAGTGATGAGTAGCACCTCCTTTAATGTCAATCCGGGAAGACATGAGGATGGTATGAAGACCTCGAGCAAGTGAAGGCACAAGTGCGTGAGTGAGAAGCACACCAACATGCACACACATACACATACACGCGCACACACGGTAAGACAAAGAGTGAGAAGCAATGGAGTTCTTAGATTACTTTCAAAAAGCTCTTACAAGTTCAAATCAATTACAAGCTCACCTCAAAAATGAGCTCTCCAGCTCTATTTATAGTTTTTGACTAGGTTTTGGCCCTGTCCAGACCTAGTGTCCGGCCTAGTTAAAAATTAGGTTCCAGGGCCAATTTGAGGGCTTAAACGGAGTCTAAAAAATACGAAAATTGATATATAGGTACTTCTAAGGCTCCTCAAGCTCAAGGACTCCTTGGCTTGCACAAAATGGAGCTACAAAAATATGAAATGGTATTTACAATGATTGTTAGTGATAAGAATCACTGTTATAAAGATGTTGATTTGGAAAAATTTGAAGGGCCTATCTGCCAGATTTGCGTCGACTGCTTTTTCTACTTAATCCTTCACCTCGCTTTGAATCTCTCCGCTGGTTTCCTTGTCTAGTCAGTCCTTGGGTGCCCATACTGCTCTCAACAGCCTCAAGTTTGGGCAGAGAGGACACCATTTGAGATTTTTGTAGGCATAGCAGACTAGCAAAATTTAGATGATCAAAGCATGCATGCCAAAGCTTTGCATCTGACATAGCCTGAGAATCATGTACTGCACATGTTGAATCATTCACATATTTTTCATAGTCTATGAGCTTATACATCCCATGACATAAAATGCTAGAAGCAATAATGATGTCGCCATTTGATAGATCATGAACTGTACATCTATAATCCACAAATTTCACAACCAAGCCAATCTTGGCTAAAGTTGAAACTAATAACAGATTCCTCTTGATCTGTGGCACAAATAAAGCATCCAACAATGTAAAAGGACTACCATCAGTAGTAGTCATAATGATGTTACCAACTCCCATGATAGGATAAAAGTTATTTGTGCATGTGATAGCATTCCCTGTAGGGATAGGCTCGAGTGAAGTGAAGAAACTTCATTGCAAGGTAATTTGTTTGGTTGTCCCAAACATCTGAGTCTAGTGCAGACATGCAATATTCATGAGAAGATGGGTCATAACTGCAAACACTAGTAAACACCCATTCTTCATTCTACACAAGATTAGCAAACTCTATTTTCGATGTAGAGGCCTCTGCAACAACCATTCCAACCTCTTTCTTCCTTGCCTCTTTAGCAGCCAGTTTTGGAGAACTCTTTATGAGATGATCATTTCCTTTACAATATTTGCAAAACAATTTCTGCTTTTCTATTCTCTTCTCATCTCTGTCATCCTTCTTTGATTATGCAAACTTAGTATATTTTTGCTTACTATTAGAAGAGCTTCATTTACCTTTGCCCTTGATCCGCAACATGCATAATGGACCTATTCTACCTAGACTCATCTTCCTCCAAAATAATAGAGACTAACTCTTCAAATGTTAAGGCATTTGGATTGTCTTTCATCATCAATTGAAGAGTAGAAGCAAAACTCTGATATGAATCTCGAAGATCATTCAGAATAGTCTGCACAAGTGAACTGTCGGGCAATACTTCATCAGCAAAAATCAAATGCTCCTTCAAATCTTTGATATTTGTCAAAAACGTATCCATGGAATCTCCTTCATTCATGTGCTCACTCTCCAAATGTTTTCAGAGGTAAGCAACACGAGCCTCATTCCTTGCCTGGTATAAAGTGGTAAGTGTATACCAAGCATCCTTTGTTGTTCTACAAAAGCAAATGTGAGGAATAAGGGCATGTTTGATAGACTAGGCTATCAATGCATGTGCCAGAGCATCTCTGCCATCCCAATGAATTTGGTCTATAGTAGATGTAGCAAGAACCGCAGCATGAACAAGAATATGAAGAATATCGCCATCTTCAATGCCATCTGCATCACCTTTAGTAATTGTATTTGTAGGTGTAATAAGATGTTTCTCAACACCCTGCACAATATTCCACAGTCCTTTTGCAACCAATACATGATGCATCACATAAGCCCATAATGGGAATTAGTACCATCCAACTTATTCTCAACAACAACATACAGAATACATCATTGCTTTCAGCCATGGCCACTGACTAAAATACCCTGATGCAAAAAAATGACTATATCTCAAAAAGTTAAATAGAACTACTTTGCTGAGTTCTATTAGATTTGTAACAGACTTTGAGATTCTTATACTATCAAACCAAAACATGTATATGTCTTTGGCACAAAAAGATGAAATTTCGTACACAAGCACTATGATAGTGCGTTCGGAGGCCAAAACGAGCTCAGATCACGATTTTGACACACAGAGCGAAGATGTTTTTAACTCATAATCGCCCTGGGTATGCTCACCAAATTTTATATGATTTTAAGACTATGACTAGAGGGCTCTCGATGATGCCCTAGATGAAACAGTGACCTACTCTGATACCAATTATGGAGTTCAAGGTCTGTAAAAGCATGCAAACAGCATAAGGAAGAAGAAGAACCTTGGAGCACAACACACAATATTGAATGTGTTACCACTAGAATGCATAAAGATAAGTGACCTATTAGGGTTATAAGTGTATATACAACCTCTTAAAGAGAAAAACAAATGCCCCGGTGGTCTTAGTGTGTTCACACACATCACTACCTAAATATATCAACATTGATGTCATAGACACATCGCACACTCTCACATTAGTAATAGTTCGTTTTAAAATATCCATTCCATTTAATATTACGATAGTAAGTTGGTTCCATATTCAATAACGTGGGGTCCAAGACTTTGCATTCGTGATTTATTCTTTCCACTCCACAACTTATTTCTTGAAGTTACACAATTTTCAATTGCTACCTGAAGCATACGTAATCTTCATCATTTCATTGTCATCAAAAGCGAATGATAACATTGGTAATTTAGTCTCATCACTTATGCCGATCTGAGTCATGTGTAAGAACTCTTAGAAACCATAGAATCTAGACAATAGGCAGGATTCACATAATAATGTCACATGAGGAGGATTCACATAATAATGTCACATGAGGAGGGTCATTCACATAATAATGTCACATGAGGAGGATTCACATACTAATATCACATGAGGAGGTTCTTCACTGATAAGTCACTTGAACATTTTGGTACAATTCCCCCTCATACACCTTTCATCTTTCACACCCTTTGACACTAAGTGCCCTTTTTCACTTTGTAACTAAAGAATACAAGAAGGATTGTGTGTGTGCCTTGGGAGGCTACTCTAAGCCCTCAAGTGTGACTTTCTCTGTGTGCAATAGGCTACTCTAAGCTCTTCTCTTGCATCGACTCTTCTTGTTTTTTTGTTCAACTGTAGGGTTATTCTAAGCCCCCCTCTCCAAAGCATCTCTCTTGCATTATCGAGTGTAGGGATATTCTAAGCCCCCCTCCTCTCTTCAAGGCATCTCTCTCATCATCAAGTGTAGGGCTATTCTAAGCCCCCCCTTACCCCATCATAACTTTTGTGCATAGTTTGACTTCAATTTTGCAAGTGTAGTATCGTATTTTCAACGATGACCATGTAGATAATTTTGAATGAAACATCCTTGACTCAATGGTATTTACCCTCCTTCATGCAAATCTTCATGCCAAAAAATGAGCAAATCAACAACACAAAATACAATCTCTGGAAGGACACCATTAGGGTTTACCTTTATACAAACCTCTTATACGAAGTCATTGAAGGAACCGAGCAAGAGCCCAACAAAGAAAGTGATCTAGGAGCTTGGAATGTGTGGAACATTAAAGATAAGCGAGCCTTAGGCTAGTTACTTCTAACTTGCGACGAATTAACCAAAGGCCATATAACCTCTTGTAAAATTTCCTATGAGGCTTGGAAGATGCTCCAAGACATGTACGAAGACAACACTCCCTCCAAGATTTACACCCTAGAGGTGGAGTTTCATAACCTATCCATTAGGCTCCAGGATCATATTTCTAAAGTTATAGCCACATTTGAGGATTATCAACGTAAGCTAGCATTATGTGGTTGCCAAGTTTCTAGTGAAGATATGGCCATTCGATAATTTCTTAAAGCAAAACGGATAAAGAGACAAGTCACTCAAACTCGTACTCCATCCCAAAATGGAGTAGCTGAGAGAAAGATATGAAGTGTGATGGAAATGGTGCAAACCATGCTTCACAACAAAGAATTACCCGTCAAGTTTTGGGGAGAAGCAGTACACACTGCAGTACACATACTCAATCGAGGCTTCACTAGTGCATTTTAAAACAAGTGTGAGCCGCCGGAATGGAATTAACATATTCTATAATGTAATTCTGAAAAGTTGCATGCATACCAAAAGGGCGTAGCGCAACCATTGTAACTCTTTTTGATTAATGAAAAGAGCATGCGTGAAACAGAAGGTGGTCGATGCCGGACTGTTAGTCTGGGCGAGCGCCTAAAGTTGAGCATGGTGCATTGTTGATATCTTGTTGTTATTCTGTAACTTTGTTAGTCAAGTTCAGTAATTAGTTAAGTCTCTGCTAAAGTGTTAAGTTAAAGCGATATTGCGGTAAAGTGACGAAGCTGCACATTTATGCGTATTGTGGTGAAAGAAAGTTGTAATGCGCGGAACAGACAAGTAGTTGATAGATAGTTTAATTCTGAACACTAAGTCGGTGTAGTAGTATACATTGAATCTGTAGATTTGGGAAAATACAAACAGTGCCTCTGTTTTACACACCCCTAACCATCCCAAGAACCCAGTCAGATAAACAATTTAAACACAGTTTAACACTGGCACCGTCTGTCAAAAATGGAGTAGCCAGTTGAAGAAAAGGTTAAGGGTCGAAGAAGAATTCCTTGATATATGCCGGTAACATGTTCTGGAAAATCTTATCCAAAATATCAAAGTGATCAGCATCCCTGGGCAGTTCTGAGTTCGTTAGGAACACCCTCTAGTAGTAAAAGTGAAGAACAACCAAGTTCAATTGCAGAAGGTTCAATCCAGCAAGCTAGTCCCAATCCAGTGGTAGTTTGGTGTTGTGCAGAAGCAGTTCCGTAGTTCTCAGCGGTAATCCGATGCGTTTCGGTGATAATCCGGTACATTTTGAAGATAGTATGTTAGTTTTTGGTTGTACTTTGGCACCGTCTGGTGACAGTTGAGCATTGTCCAATGACGATTCGGTGATCTTCGGTGACAATTTGGTGATCTTCGGTGACAGTTTGGTACTATCCGATGACAATTCGGTGATCTTCGGTGATAGTGTCCTATTGTTCGGCAGGAATTTGCTGCATTCACCGTTTTTAGGTGCAAGTTTAGCCAATTTTGACACTAAAGTTGAGAAAGGGCTATTAGATTTTGAGCTAAGTAATCGGTTCAAAGATACCGAAAAGTTGGCAAAGTGACCATACGGCCCAGGAACATCAAGAAATACTTCCCCAAAATTCAGGCAACATGAGTAGTTCGCAACAACAACAACAACAACAACAACAACAACAGAAACAGCAACAACAACAACAACAGTAGCAACATATTATTCCACCATGTCCGGTGCCCGCCGGAGTCACGTACACAAAATTTGGAGGTTTTTTGAGAGATGATCCCGATGCGCATGCGCGGACATTTGAAATTAATTACGCAATTTTGAATTACCCAACAGACCCTGCTTATAAAGCCATTGTGTTCTAGTCAACTTTGGTTAATGAAGCTGCGCTCTGGTTAACTGAGTATAACTTGAATCATTTTTTACAGTACGATGACGTGAAGGATGCATTTCTGCAACGATTCTGGTTAAAGACAAACCCAGCAAAAATTTTTGATTATCTGCAAAATAATAGGCAGAAGCCACAACAGAATGTACAAGACTATGCCACTCTATTGCGGACTCATTTACGGCAGTTACCACCAGCGCATGCCAATTTACCAGACGATGTCATTACTCAGTGGTTCATAAACGGCTTAAATCCCCAATTGAAACAAATCATGATTATATGATATAAAGTGGCGACCAGAACCACTCCCTTTAAGTTGGCATATGGTTTGGAGATGATTGCCCCTATGGAACTGGTGGTTCCCAGTTTGTGAGTGGCATTAGAGCAGAAGTTACTACTGAAAGAATCATTCTCTTTCCGATTGGATGCTTTACAATCTCTGGATGAACAGCACCTCGAGAGTTTTGTGGTGCTGCAAGAAGTTAAGCTTAGATAAGCAAGAACCCATGATCGTTTCCTTAAAACCCCCGTTTTTACGATAAATCAATTAGTGCTCTTTTATAATGCTAAATCTAATAGATCCGTCGGAAAGTTTAAACTATGCAGGTTCGATCCTTATTGCATTGCCGAACAAGTGGGACGAGCCACGTTCTGGTTATCAACACTAACTGGTATCCTTCTTCCTAAGGCAATCAATGGATCAAAGCTTCGTCCCTATTATCCATCGCCTTCGTCCTCATGATGCTTGATCGGTACTTTTACTTGTCACCCATTTTTTTTTCCCCACTATTTTGACTCGACATTCCTTTCCTTTCTGCGTGATTCCGGTTGATCGACTAATCATAATATTTCCATTTTCTTACCTAACCATGATTAGTAGCCACCTTATGTGTCTCCAATTATGTTAATGCGTGCATGTCGCCATTGTCTGTATATTTCCAATACTCCGTGATGATTATGCTTCTTTTTGCATGATTCCTTCAATGTTTCTACTTAATCCTATTCTTCCCACTGTTTTTTGCTATTGCTCTTTGTGTGCTTGTGTACTCTGTGTTACCGTGTCTTTGTGTGTCTTCATCTTCGCTATGGAAGCTGTGGCTAACATTGTCACCTTCCGTGCTGGCCTCACTCCGGAAGTGAGCGAGTTTCTGCATGTCTGTGGCTTCCTGGCCTTCGCTGAATTGCCTTGGCATTCAATGGAGTGTCATCCTTTCTTTGCATAGATTATCTCTGCCATTGTGACGATGCCTGCTACTGAACCATGCTTGCCACTCGACTGCCTTAACCCTCGTCTTGTAGTCACCCTGAATACAGTCGCTGAGGGATTCCGTCTCCCTCATGAGGGTCTCGTCGATGGACCTCTCTTACCCATGGCTACTATGAAAGAACTCTTTCCTCGCCACTCGTCCAATGAGTTTGCAATTCTGTGTCATCCTGAACTGGAGCGTACTGCACTCCAATTCCTTGTCGCTACCCATAATCTCTAGAAACGCACGTATGGCATCTCTCGCCCCTTCTACTCTATGATTGACACCACAACGAGAGAAGTAGTTAATTTTGCTTCCTTCTTTTTTTGCGCATTCACCAGGAATGCCAAGCCGTTTCTAGGCAATTAGCCAAGCACGAGATACCCTGCACTCGCTTGCCACACCTCCTGTCTTTCCTCCTCTCGACAATTCAGACCGCGCAAACTCCTCCAGTGCCTACGATTCTATTACATGAGGATTCTACACAAATGATGGAGATCGACGACGATGAAGATCTTTTGCAATTCTATCCAGGGAAATGCCGCAAATTGAGCCCTTCACATAGTAAATTCTTGTCATCCTCCACCGTGCAGCAGCAGGACACTACTTCGTCGGCTCAGATTCCTTGTGCTCCATCATCCCCTCCAGATAAAGCTCTTCTTGATACCGTTATTGAAGAAGTTCAACCTGTTGATATGGTGGTGACACTTGAGTCCCATCCACAGGCATCTATGCTCAATATGGCCACGAAAACTGCACAACTCACTGATAATCCCCAACCTGAGGAGGAGACTACGCAACTGGATGATTCGGCTCTCATGGTAACAACCCTTGCACTGCTCTCTACCTCTCAAAATCCACCTCTACCTCTGTCTCCCTCCAAGGTGCCATTGCCGCCTAGCCTTCCTTCTTCCCGATGTCAGTCGGCAGCCCAGCCTCTTCCCTCCTCACCGGATTATTCCCCTCCCTCATCGTCTGCCACTGTTTCTGCTAACCCATCTCAGCCCATGTCCACCTCTCTAATCCCTGACTCATTAGCTCAATTAGCTCGGATTGGTAGTTACCTCATTCATCTCTCCACCCATCTTCCCCATCACCTCCAAGTGGCCCAACACTCCCTCCGGCAACAGTACCAAGCCAAAGTGGATATGCTAGAAGCCGATATCATGCCACTTCAAGAAGAAATGCTTACCACTAAAGCTGAAGCTAGTTCCTTCGAGGAATAGTTTCATCGTTTGCAAGCAGAGTTGAAAGAGAAAGACGCCATCATTGCAGTACGTGATGATGAGATTAGTAGGTTGAAGCAGATGGTGATTGACAAAGAAGATGCCATGATAGCTTTGGGTAACCATCTCGAGACTACACGTGAAGATATGGCTCTGGTGGAGCAGAAAGGACAAGAAATGGCAAACCTAGCTATGCAAGTCACTGCTGATTTAAAGAAAGTGTCTGACGAACTCTTCCAGAAAAGTCCACCTTTGGAAGAAGAGATTGGCCGAAACATTCAATTGAAGAAGGACATTGAAGCCATTCAAAAGGAAAGACAAGATTTTTATAAGATGATGAAGTTCTAGTCTGAAGAGCTCGAGCACAGAGAAAAGCAGTTAGGAATCCAGGATGAACGATTACCGAGAATTGATGCAGAAGTTGCTGAATTGAAGTTACGCAGAGATGCAGCGTTAGCTAATGATTTTTATTTACATGAAGCCTTTTTGCAAAGCCACGCTGATGCATTAATCTCCCAAGTGATCGCTGCCAACTCAGTCAGAACTGATGCACACTTGGTCGAGCCCCAAATTTTGAAGGATATGTTAGATTCGCTGAAGCAAAAAATAGCCTGCATTTTTAAGTTAGCCCGTTCCATGTATATACAGGGCATTATCGATGAGTCTTAACTTTTGTACTTATCATTTTGGGTTTGAGTCCACCGTGCATGCCCGTGTGAGCCGCTGGAATGGAATTAACATATTCTGTAATGTAATTCTGAAAAGTTGCACGCACACCGAAAGGGCATAGCACAACCATTGTAACTCTTTTTTATTAATGAAAGGAGCATGCGTGAAACAGAAGGTGGTCGACGTCGGACTGTTA
Organism: Ceratopteris richardii; assembly: GCA_020310875.1. NCBI lineage: Eukaryota > Viridiplantae > Streptophyta > Polypodiopsida > Polypodiales > Pteridaceae > Ceratopteris > Ceratopteris richardii. The sequence continues at coordinate 57,840,288 of CM035435.1, forward strand.
GTCTGGGCGAGCGCTTGAAGTTGAGCGTGGTGCATTGTTGATATCTTGTTATTCCGTAACTTCGTTAATCAAGTTCAACAATTAGTTAAGTCTCTGCTGATGTGTTAAGTTAAAGCGATATTGTGGTAAAGTGATGAAGTTGCACGTTTATGCGTATTGTGGTGAAAGAAAGTTGTAATGCACGGAATAGACAAGTGGTTGATAGATAGTTTAATTCTAAACACTAAGTCGGTGTAGTAGTATACATTGAATCTATAGATTTGGGAAAATACAAACAGGGCCTTTGTTTTACAGACCTCTAACCATCCCAAGAACCCAGTAAGATAAACAGTTTAAACACAGTTTAACAACAAGACACCCTTTGAAGCCTACCATGGAAGAAATCCCAATGTCAATTACTTTAAAATATTTGGCAGTGAAGCATTTGTCCATGTGCCAAAAGAAACTGGAAGCAAGTTACAGTCCAAGTCCAAGAAGCATATCTTCATTGGCTATAGTGGACAATCAAAAGTGTATAGATTTTATGACTTTGAGAAACACTCCATCACAATTTCAAAAGATGTAATCTTTAATGAAGGTTCAACATACTCAAGTAAAGATCCAAGTACAAGTTTTAGTCCACCCATCTACACTTAAGAGGGGGACATAGTGTTTTCTAAACACAACTCAGAGGCAGGTACTTCAAACAAACCAAGAAGATCACAAAGGTTCATTGAAAAGGAGCAGCGAGAACACATTCATTATCTAAATTATGCATTGATGCATCAGATCTAATAGATTCCAGAGCCTTCCAGCTACAAAGAACCTCAAGGACAACTTGAGTGGGAAGAACCTATGCAAGTCAAAATGGATGCAATCGAGAAGAACAACACTTAGACACTTGTTCCTAAGCCCACAAATCATCAAGTCATAGGAGTTAAGTGGCTCTATAAAGTTAAGTATAAATGAGATGGCACATTGGACAAGTACAAAGCAAGACTTGTAGCTACGAGATCTAAGCAACAACATAGCATTGATTATGAAGAAACCTTTGCTCCTATTGTAAGGTTTACCACCATAAAAATCATTCTAGCACTAAGTGCATAGTTCAAGTGGCTCATCTACCAACTTGATGTCAAAAGTGTGTTCCTCAATGGATATCTTCAAGAAGAAGTATACGTTGACCAATCGAAGGTTTCAAGATCAAAGGAGATCAAAGGAAAGGAAGATCTAGTCTACAAGCTTCACAAAGCACTTTATGGACTTAAGCAAGCTCCAAGGGTCTGTATGAACAAATTCACAAGTTCTTCGAAGATAAAGGATTTCAAAGAAGTAGTGCAAATTCAAACTTATACATCTATCAGAAAGAGTCCTTAGTTGCCATCATCATCCTCTATGTAGATTACTTGATCTTGACAAGTTCAAATGAAGAACGCATCGAGTTCATCATCGCACAACTTCACCTTGAGTAATCTATGACAGATCTTGGTCTACTTCACTACTTCTTAGGTATGGAAGTTTGGAAAACAAAAGAAAACATATTTTTATCACATAAGAAGTATTGTGCTAATCTTCTCTCGAGATATAACATGGACTAGTGTCACTCAGTATCTACACCACTTGATCCAAACATCAAGCTCAACTAGAGGGTTCATCATCACTTGTGGATGTGCATACTTGTTGACAACTTATTGGCTCATTACTCTAGCTCACCGACTTATGTCTTTATATTGCCTATGCAATTGGTATACTCAGTCAATTTGCACATCACTCTCTTCAAACACATTGGGATGCTGCTCAGAGACTACTTTGATATCTTTCCCTCACCCGACATCATGGTCTTTGGTACAGATGGGGCATAAAACTCGTTGGACATTCAAATTTATATTGGATTGGTGATCTTGATTATTGGTAGTCTACTTCTGTGTACATATTCTTGCTTGGCTCAGGACCTATCTCTTGGGCAAGTAAGAAGCGACCTATAGTTGTTGTGTCATCCACCAAGGTCGAGTACTGAGCATCCAGCTTTATAGCATGTGAGGCCATCTAGCTTCAGTGATTATTATTTGACATTGGTGTTTTGCAGGTTACTATGACATGCATCCGCATGGATAACCAGTCAACCTTGGCCATTGCCAAGAATCCAATGTTCTATGCTCAGATGAAGCACATTGAGATCTAGTACCATGAGAAGATCATCTCTCAAGAGATTACTTTAGAGCATTGTACCTCTCAAGAGAACCTGGTGGACATGTTCACGAAGGCTCTACCTCTACTTCTGCTCTAGCACTTGGTGGACCTCTGTAGCATTCAACTACTCCCAAATGAAGTTGCAGAGGGGGTGTTGATGACATAATTTCTCGTGCATCATTTACATTTGTATCCACATGAGTGCATATCCATTTTGTATCTAGGAGGCACTCCATTTCTAGCTTATTTCCATTGTTTATTGTATCTCTTTTATATTTGGGTATCTTTCCATTTTCTTCTACCATTGTATTCATTCTCCTTTAAGGGGATTTATGCCACATGAGATGTACTTTGGAGAGCCCCTCCCAAATCTTTATAAGGAGCATCTTTCCCCCCATTCGTACTTGGTTAGAACCTTGAGGAGCCTACTCCATGCTCTTGGCAAGCTCATTTCTAATCCATGTGAGTTTACCCATTTATTGTTCTACTCACTTTGAGTCTCTCACACTCTTTCATTTTGTGAGTACATTCTTCTTTTCATTTTGCTTCTGCATGTGTACTCTCTGCATGATTTATGAAGGTGCATGTACAAAAATCTAAACAACCAAATACCTTGCAATGACCTAGACTTGGTTTTCTACCATTCCATGCTTCTTAAGGAGTCACAACTTTAAGAGATTTTGATGGGAGTATGTTCATAAGATACACAAAATTTGAGATTGCTTCTGCCCACAAGTAGTGTGGTAGCTTCTTCTCTTCAAGCATTGTTCTTACTAATCCAAGTAGGGTCTTGTTTATTCTCTCTGTAATACCATTGAATTGAGGAGACTACTTGGTAGTTACTTCCCTTTTGATGCCTTTATCCTACAAGAACTCATCAAAATCTTTGGCAAAGTATTCTTCCCCTCCATCAGACCTAAGTTTCTTCAATGATCTACTTGTATGGTTCTCCACATGAGCTGGATACTTGTTGAAGCATTCAAACTCTTCATTCTTATTTATGATAAAGTATGTAATGGCCCATCTACTATGATCATCAACAAATAAAAAATAATACCTCAAGCTTGCCAATGAAAGTTCTAGACCTGGTCCCCACACATCATTTTGTACTAAGTCCAAAAGATTTTTGTGGATGTATCTCTCCTCTAGCACAATGGTAAGTACCAACATGAGGAGATCCACCTCATAAATGTCAATCCATGGAGACGTGAGGACTAGTATGACAACTATGAGTAAGTGAAGGCACAAGTGCATGAGTGAGAAGCACACAAGCATGCATACACATATACACACACATGTGCACACAAGACAAGAACAAAGAGTGGAACAATGGAGTGTTTCTTTTTATAGTTTTTGACTAGGTTTTGGCCCTGTCCAGGCCTACTGTCCGGCCTAGTTCAAAATAAGGTTTCAGGGCTTATTTGAAGGCTCAAAAAAAGTCTAAAAATTATGAAAATTGATACATAGATACTTATACTCCTCAAGCTCGAGCACTACTTGGCTTGCACAAAATGGAGCAGGAATAATGGAAAATGGTATTTACAATGGTGTGAAGTGACTAAAATCATTGTTTGATGTGGCCTACTTGTTGGATCTGCATTGGTTGCTTTGCTTGTTTAATCCTACTTGGCTCTCCCTTTGTTCTGACTCCCTTTGGTGGCTTCCCTATCTCGTAAGGCCTTCACTGCCCTGGTTATTACCAACACCCCCCCTCTCTCGTGTCTGTCATCCCTGATAAACCCTTGTTGTCGAGAGTGCTTGACATAATACTTGACGACATCGATGGCAAGGTGATGTTCTTGTATGCATAGGCCTCATGCCAAGTCTATCATCATTCGATCCCAATCAATTGGACCTGGAATGTCTGGATGTGGCAAGCATAACTGATGTGCATGTATGGCTTGTTCCACCGCAAAGAAATGTAATAAATATGATGGTCTGGGAATGAAAATTTTGGAATGATATTCCTAGAACCTGGTAGAGAACATTTCTTCAAAAGCCTGCTTGTAGCAAGCAGGTAGATATTTAATTCATGCATGCCATGCATATATTGTGTTGACAGAGGGGGTTTGGCTCATGTCATATACCAAATCTTGGTTGCCTTCATAAAATCTAGGGGCTAAAATGTATGGAGCTTGAATCTTTCAAATGGTCTTGAATACTACAGTCATGAGCTCAAATATCTTCACATACATCTATGTGGCAATGTTTGGTACATTCTTTAACCATGTAAAATAACGGTGTATGATAGAGACCATGTAGGCTACAATGGGTGGAGCTTTGGGTGGAGCAAAATACCGACCCAATCTAAACACCCTTTGTTGCAGACTTTGATGGCAAAAGCTTGCCAAGATCTACGATGAACCACTAGACAATAACATGGGTTATATTTAATACAGAGTGGCATGGTGGCCCGTTTGTGCATCATTTTGGGGTAGTCTATTAGTAGTCACTCATGCCAATTAGGTTGAAAAATAGAGCCTGCTCATGCCTCTTTTGGTATATCATCGGGTTTGAACTGAGTAGCGAATGTTGGCTCTTTCCTTGTATGCCTTTTAATCTCTATGTTATAATAGGCTAACAATACAAAATAAGGCTTGTATTGCTTCTTGGATGTGGTAATGATCTATTGATGAGAGAGGTTTTGAAAATAGGTAGACTTAAGGACACTGTCTTCCAGATTGGAGAGCGACTGGATTTGTGCAACAACTTGATCATCATGGGTTTCTCCTATCTACTCTACCCTCCTTAGCCAATCTGGGACTTCTAACTCAAAGATGTCTCATCCTTCTTCAGTGAAACGCTTGCCAGGTACTAGCATCAGCTCATATGGCTCTTCAAAACTCTCTTCAATTGGAATCTCCACCACTATGTCAGGTTCTGGTTCTTTGATTGGAGAGGGTGGATTTTCATAAGGTAATAGGCATGCTTGTAGTTCTTCGATCTACTTCCTTAAGGCTTCCAGTTCCTTTGTAGGCTGAGGTAGAATGATTGTCTGTGGTTGAGATGTGTTGACATTGTCTAGCTGCTTCTTAAGATTGCGCACTCTAATTCTAGCTTTTCATATGACTCTAAGACGTTGGCATGTTCCTCGAGTAGTATCCTTATGTCTTCGGAGGGAATAGCTCTATACTCGGTAGGACTAATCTCTATACCTGAGGAACCTTCCATGGCAGCTTCCAGATTGTCTTGGTTTTGTTGTTGTAATCACTTGTTTTCTTCCAATGTTGCAACCATATGCTTCCATAGAAGACCTAGATTTCTTCGTAGTTTGGCATTGGTAAGAGTTTGTGCTTGAAGCATGTTCTCCAATTCTTTGACTACTTGGGTATCCAAAGTTGACATCTTGGCCTCCAATTTGGTGTGTGCTTGTTGTAGAGTAGAGTATTCTGCCTAGAGCGTTTCATTGTTAGCTTCTAGGGAGGTGACTCCTACGTGTAGTCTCTGTGATTCTGCCTAGAAGGCAGCATTTTGCTCTTCCACTTGTTGGTACTCTTGCTGTAGTTGTGGTACACACTAAATTATTGTATTAAATGTATTATATACAGTAGGAGATGCAAGGGACATGGATTGCAATGCAAGGGGAATGGGAATGGGGATGGGAATGGTGGATGAAGTGTCAAACAAAGAGATGGGTGTAGGTGAAGGTGGTGGTTGGGGATGGTGGAATCATGGGGGGAGGGGGAGGTGTTGTGGGTGGTGAAATGTCCATGGGATCGGATAGTGTGGTGCATGTAGGAGCTACCATGTATGTGGGTATGGTAGGTGAAGTGATTGTGGGGTGTATAGTGAAGTGGGAGTGAGTGTTTGTTGTCCTAATATCTATGTGTTGTGGTCACAAAAAAAAATCTTCCATGAATGAAACATAATGGGGTGGGGCGATGGTGGGAACAGAGGTGCAGGGAAAGAGTGAGGAGGCAAATGGGAAGTAAGGGTTACCGGGAAGAGGCATGTGTGAATGCGCGTATGTAGGGATGCCTAGACTACCCTTGGTGGATCTTGGGTGTCCTTCTGTGCTAGGAATAAGTGGGTGTCCAATGACGGGTTCTACAGACCAAAATGGGGAAGTATACAGAGGGTTGGTAATCAAAGAAAAGAGGGTGGCCTGGGAGGTTGGTTCACAAAGAGAAAAAAATGTTGATGAAAGTGGGGTTTGGGTAATGGTCGTTATTACTATAGTAGTTTCCTCAGTGGTTGGTGGCAGAGGTGGGGGTGAGGGAGGAGATGGGGGCTACTAAGGTGAAATGGGGGATGTTTGTACAAAAGTTTCTACAGTAAGATCTATGGTTGTCACAGAGGTAGTGGTTGCTTTGGGTTCAGATACTAGTATTCGTATGTTCTTGCGTGGCTTATGTAGTGTGTCAACTCTTCGTTTGTCACACTAGACTGACTAGAGAATTGCTATGTGGATAGCCTCTTGAACTCCCCATGACTCTGTTAACAATTTGAGTGTGTTAATGAAGGGAGGATCCACTCCTTCATCTGTTAGCATCTATTCGATCAAGGCATGTCATGATGCAAATGAAAGTCTACACCTCTTTTGGACTGCTTTGATTGTGTTGTATAGCCTTTGCAACTAGGTCGTGTATGCAAGAGCACCTATAAGTTATGGCACTTCGATTTCCTCCTCTTGATGTCTTCCTTCATAGTAATCATCACCCTCTTCCAATTCTTCATCCTCATTATCATCTTTCTCGTCCTCATCCTCATCAACTATGGTGACTAGTACTTGAGAGGTGGTGGCTTGTAGTTGAAAGCTTTCTAACTGTGGTTCCTCACCCGCTTCAAGATTTACTTCCCTTAAAATTTGCTCACAAAGTCTTCATTTGTGAGCTCTTCTAAGGGTGCTCCACCAAGGAATTCGCTCATCTTCTTAGACCATTGCCTTTTCATTCTTGTGTGACTATCTTTCCTAGACTATCTTGAGAGGTGGTGGCTTGTAGTTGAAAGCTTTCTAACTGTGGTTCCTCACCCGCTTCAAGATTTACTTCCCTTAAAATTTGCTCACAAAGTCTTCATTTGTGAGCTCTTCTAAGGGTGCTCCACCAAGGAATTCGCTCATCTTCTTAGACCATTGCCTTTTCATTCTTGTTAGGCTCTTAGTCTCACTAACCTCATAACTCTTTTCCCGGCCTAAGCCTTGGTTTTGTTGTAATGCCTGAGCCCTTGTGACCACTTGCACTAGGGTAGTGGATGTCACACGTCCAGTAGAATCTATTACTAGCCCAATGACATTGATAGGAGTGATCTTTGGCCCATTGTTTGGGTTCTTAGGAAAATCTCGTAATAAGTGCTCCTTCCCACAATCTGGACCAAAAACTTGAATAAACACTGATTGGGGTTGCACTGGTGTTGATATAGGGCAATCATGAATGAAGTGATCACCGTGGCATCTGTAGCACGGTCTCTAGATGCTTGGGGTCTAATTTGTCTAGGTTGGGGCCTAGAATTAGTATTTTCGTACATGACATTAGCATATTCTGGCTCCAAACTAGGTTCGCTCGAGTCTTCATAATAGTATATCTCGTTATGCTCAGGTGATTTCATATAGTAAGCTTGTGGGCTATCCATATGAGTTGATTCAAAACTATGATCACTAGGTTCACTTTCTGTAATCAATGGTGACACTGGCACTAGGGCCCTATTCAAGTTTTCTTCAGTAGTTGCATACTTCACTGGGATCACATTGGCTGGAGTTGGAGGTTGCTGAGCTAGCACTTGAGCCTGATATTATGGCTGGTAGGGTTGTTTTGGTCTACCATACTGTTGTGGGTATTGATTCTGGTATCTTCCTTGTTGTGGATATGGCTGTGGATAATTTTTTCTAACAGCTTGCTTGTTATAAGGGAAATCTTGTGCGGTGTGATTCATGCTCTTTGATTATTTACCATGATCATGAATTCCATCTTGGGATTCCTTGGCATCATAATCACGAGAGGAAAGACTAAGTTTTCTCAATCTAAGTTAGATATATTTGACCAAGTTAGATCACTTGGCTTACTCAAAATTCCTCTACCTAATTTAATATGAGATAAGATCAAGTCTTTTCTCCTTTAGATCCCTTTTTCAATGATATTTACCCATGGGATTTTCTTGGGATCTTTAACTCATACATTCATGAGTTTATATCTTTGATTAAGTCTTCAACATCCTGTTGATGTTCTCAGAACCTTTAAATATTCTCCTTTTTATGGATCATCAATTATATGTCATCCCTTTGACTTAAGCAAGTTGTCATGCTTACTAACCCAAACTTTGGATCCATCTTTATCGATTTTCAAATACCCTATCTTGGATATGCTTCAAGTCTTTGTCTAGCTTATCTTAGTTTACTTGCCTAATTGAAATTCTTCAATGAATTCCCTTGTTGCATATCTAGTTCTTACTTTGTTTGATATTTAACTCAAACACATAGAGGTATCTGATAACTAATGTACTCCTTTTCTATGAAAGGGTTAAGGAATGCATCTTTTTCTTAGAAGTATCATATTATTGATACCTTTCTTCCCCCCTTTAAAGAGTTTTCGTCCTCGAAAACTATAGGAAATTGATGTTCATTTAGTTTTGTATCCAAATTGGATGTTCATTTATGTTCAATCTTTCATTGAACAAGCTTTCAAATATCCTTGAGCTTATGCTTCCATTATCCTTAAGTTCAGTGTCCCATACCACTGAACCCACCTAAGTGATATTGTAAACCTAGATGTCCCATACCATCCGGTTTACAATTTCACCTTAGGGTAGATAATTTTAGCTCTTACTCAAGGATTACTTACTAAGAAGGTTTTGTCCATCTTAGTCTTATTATGGAGACTTTTTCCCTCAAAGTGCCATCAAAAGTTTTGTAAGTTGTACCCTTACCAAGTCTTCATTTGTTCTTGATAAGACTTTGAAGACCGAGCCTTCATATAAGTATTTCTTTAATCCAATATAACTGAAAATATCGTTCTCTATGTCATATGACAACAGAGCTATTATTTGCACACTAAATATTATATTTTGACATAGTTGTGCATCTATCTTAAAGGAAATAGTAATAGGCCCATTATTGAGTTAGTCAATTGGTTATATCACATTGAAGAGTTGTTGTTTGTTCCTAGGATATATTTTGGAGTAGTGATTTTAAGGGTATCTTACAACCCTTTAGCTTTCCTTTTCTCCAAAAGTATACTCCTAAAGAAATTCTCGTAAAGTTCTAAGTGGATCACACCTCATGTTAATAAAGGGAGAAACTTATTGGGGAAGAAATGAACACTTTGAAAGGGTAAAATGGTTCTACAATTTTTTCCCTAACATCTCATTTTAAGACATTCTCTTCCTCCTTTTAGTGTGATCATTGTCCTCAATGATCAGACATTGAAGTTTTGAAGGTCTATGAATATCTTTCATGATAATGAAAGATTAACCCATGGTTGTGCATAGTGTTTCAAGTAAACTTCTAGTTTCTCTCTTGAATTCAAAATTCTTATTATTTACTAAATAAGAAGAGAAACATTGCTTGGTTTGTAGCCCAATTCCTTGACATTGGTGATATGCCATGGGTATTTATGGAACTTGAGAGTCCATAAGTAAGACTCGAAAGCTTAAAGTTTCTCTATCTTTGTTAAATTTTGTTGTCTTTTGGATTAAGACAACATATAAAAAGCATAAAAGTTGATGGCTATTGATTGACATAACATCAATATACCATTAATCTTTTATGCTTTTGACTTCACAGAAAGAAGTCAAGTCATTTCGTAGTTTAAACCTTAAACTTATTGAACTTACTTCTCTCTCATGTCCCATCAACCCATGCATATGTGATTTCAATTCATCCATACATGATGTATGCCAAAAACATATACATCTTTGTTTGAAGATGCTTAGCATGCATAAGGTTCAAAAATTGAACCCCTCTTTAAAGCATGCATGAGCTCTTTTTTGGAACCACATTGAATGCGAGAATATATGGTCGAAATTTCAATTCATGCCATTCTATATTTTGATGAAATAACTATGCTCAATATCTCATCATCTTTCAAAGGTGATTCCTTTTACTATTCAATTATGCCTTCAATGCATCATTTAAATGAATCTTTCTATGCACCATTCAATGTGAATTAAGAATTCACCCATTGCATTTGAAATGCATTGTTATAGCACGGAAAAACAAATATGAAAGGACAATTGGAAAGTAACACTTTCCTCCATCAAAGCTACATTCTTTCTTTTGATTCTTTGTATAGCGAGGCTTATCCACTCGCATATTTTATACTTGAAGTTGCAATGATTCTTTGGAATTCCCTTGTCCTTGCTCGGGCATATATTTATACTTACCCGAAAGTTCACTTAACTTTACACCTTCAAAGATCTCTTAAATGCATAATAGCATTTATATGTGGAATCCATTTAATGCTTAAATTTATCCTCAGAAACATTCTAGAAATATCCAAATGCATTTGTATATAAAATGCTTTTATACTTGCCAAATCAATGTGAGATAAACTTAATGCATGTTCATTGTATGTGATACTAATATATAGGTCACAAGAAAAGAAGAAATATCATTTAATAAAATTGGAAAATTTCCTTACTCTAAATGATAAGGCTTAATGAAATTTTCACAACGTCACCGACGATGAACTGCCAACATCGTCGCGATCCGAAAACTTCAGTGGATCATTCAATTGGTAGGATCGATGGGCGGTGTGTGAGAAGGGCAAGGACATAGTCAACGCAAGCTGATGACTCACGCTTACCAAGAATTCCTCATTGAAGACCAATAATTACAAGGATCTAACCCTATCTCGATGAAATTTCAAAATATTACTCGGGCCTATCGGTTGAGGTGGTAAACTTGTTGATTTCATTAGTGTAGCAAGCATGCGGCCCAAAACATATAAGGGCATCATAGACCTGTTATTGCCTTAAACTTCCATGGTCTAGACCACCATAGTCGCTCTCTCACCCCACTAACTAAGAACGGCCATGCACCACCACCCATAAAATCAAGAAAGAGCTCTCAATCTATCAATCCTTACTCTACTTGAAGGAAGATATGAACTAAACTTTGATGTGCACGAGTGAGAAGCACACCAACATGCACACACAAGGCAAAACAAATAGTGGAATAATGGAATCTTGTATTACACTAACTCCAAGAACCAATCATGCTCTTACAAGCTCAAATCAAAAAAATCCTAACCTTTAGAATGAGCTTTCTAGATCTTTTTATATTTTCTAGACTAATTTTGGCCCAGTTTAGACCTAGTGTTTGGCCTAGTTAAAAACTAGGTTCCTATGCCATTTTGGAGGCTCCAATAAGCTCTAAAAATAATGAAAATTGATACATGGGTTCTCATAATAGTCCTCAAGCTCGAAGGATCCTCGGATTGAAGAAAATGGAGCCTAAACTATGAATATCTACAATGAGGGATAGATAAAAATCACTATTTGAATGCATGATGGATTGTGAAAAATTATAGTTAGGCCTATTCCTTGCCTAACTAGCGTTGACTGCTCTATCTACTTGGTCCTTCTTGTTCTTCTCTCTATCTCTCTTATCTTTGACTTCCCTATCACATACTTCCTTGGCAGATTATGCCACTTTGGCCACTAACAATCTATCTGAGCTTTGGGATATGTGTTTTTCCAATGTGGGAATGAGTGCACTGATCATCCACGTAGACCTCTAACTAACTAGGAATCAAGGTGGTTCATTAACTAGAGTAGCTAGAGCACAAGCAAGAGTAGCAATGATGCCAATCATCCCAATGTTTGTGGTTATGACCACCAACCTTCACAAAAGGTAAGCTTGATGGTATGAATTACACCCTACAGAAGTAGAAAACCATTTCTATCCTTGATTCATATGAGCTTCTAGAGACTATTTTTTGGAATGATCATGAACCTCAAGAAACACCGTATGCAAATAATACTACTCAAATGATTTTCTTGATGTTAATATTCTATGTGCTTAGAAACATATAAATGTAGGTGCACTCTATTCTCTACTTACAAGTACTATTGATACTATTCATAGTGTTCCAAATTTGATTCAACATGTTAGCAAGGCTTGTGAACCATGGAATATATTGAGAAATCAATATGAAACTTGTAATTAGACATGAATTCAGAACTTGGAGAATTAGCTAGCACTAGAGCTTGTTCATGGGAGATTGTGGAGGTATTCATCACTTGTATAAAGAAACTATGAGATGAAATGGCAAGAGCATGCATACAAAGGTCAAAGGAGGAGCTAGTTGTCTTTGAATTTTTCCACCAAAGTTTGATGATTTGGTAAGTACTCTCAATACTCAAATCAAACCTCAACCTTCAACTTTTGAAGAATTCATTGCCTTACTCATGGAGGAGTAGTGACTTAAGGCAAGGAGTGGGGAAAATAAACAAAATGTTGCATGCACAACAAATTTCAAAGGAGGCAAAGTGAATTCTTCAAAAGATACATACAAAATGAAGAACAACAAAAATAAGTTCAAAGGAGAATGCTTTCATTGTGAGAAGAAAGTCCATAGAATCCAATATTGTTGCATCAAGAAGGTAGAAGAGAAGAATGGTTCTTCGAAATGAGAAAAGGGCAAGGAGTCTTCCAACACTACATAAATAGAGCTCGAGTTATTTGTAATGATAGAGGAGGTATGCTCTTTGGTATGCTCTTCAGTTGAAGATTTCTAGATAGATGACTCATGGATGTTGGACAATGGTAACTCTTGTCACATGATGAGCAAAAAAGACATTTATTGTTCCTTATAACCTATAAGGAAACCCAACATAGTAAAGATAGGCAATAATGCAAGATGTCATGCAGATGGTATGATTTCTTTCATTAGTTTTAATGGGGATATGATAAAACTTTCGTATGTGTTGTATGTTCCAATTAAAAGAAATTTGCTTTCACTAACTTCTATAATTGATCAAGGTAATGAAGTATCTTTTAGCAAGACAAGAGCAAAGATTATGGACTATAACAACAACATTGTTGGGACTGGCATAAGAGGGAACCACCTATATGAGTTGTCTACTCTTACAACCACTACAAGTGTAGGCACAAGTAACCTATGGCATGAGAGATTCGACCACATTGACTACCATGTACTAAAGGAGATGCATCGCAAGGGTATGGCTACACACTTAGCATTTATTATAGATATGAAAGAACCATGCGAAGCTTACATGATGGGCGATCGATAGAGGAAGGCATTTCCACAAGAATGCAAGAACAAATCAAGCTATCCTCTAGATTTTGTGCATGCGGACTTGTGTCGAAATATGCCTACATAGACCTTGGGTATATCTTCCTACTTCATGTTATGCATCAATGACTATAGCAAGAAGATGTGGGTGTACTTACTTTTCGATAAGGCTCAAGCTTCTAGGAAGCTATAAAGAATGGATTAATCTTATTGAAATTGAAATATGAAAGAAGATGAAGAAATTTAGGACATATGGTGGTGGAGAGTTAACATCAATAGAGTTTGAAGATTTTCGTGAGAGTAAAGGAATCAACCATCAACGGTGTTTAACGATGATCAGCCACAATAGAGGATGAAAAGAGAAGTTCCACTTTATCATCAAGCAAAGGGGCAATCTGCTATGATCCTAGACCAATAGCTACCTCTTATACACAAGAGAAGGAAGCATCATCTTCAATTGATGAGTCCAAAAGTCACCAACCTATAGTCACTCAAGCAAAGAAGCCATTGTCACATTGGGTGAGGAAGTTTTATGATTATGAAAACCCCACTCGTAGCGACTAGAACAAATTGCAGATGGGCCAAGTTTGTCATAGAGAATAAGGGAGTAGAGACAAGAAATCTCACATATTTTAAACATAGCCTTGATGATTGGGCTCATTCAAGAATAATCAAAGGAACCAATAGATGTGGAATAGACACTGAAAGAAACTTGGGGAAGCTTGTCGAAGGTAGAAAAGTGTGTTTCGAAGCGATGAAGTTTGGTCAAGCCAACCGGCACAAGACCAGCCCTTGAGCTTATGGAGACTCAAATAGACCTTATAGGCATGCTATAAGTGCAAAGAAACACACTATGTACCTTGGAGCATCAAGGAGAATGAGTCGATACAAAACAGATAGGTTCGCGGATCGACTAGCTCAAAAAAAAAACTTACTATCTATGGAAGAGACAATGAACTTCAAATGCCCATAGCGACCAGCGTGATTACAATTAGAAAAAATCCTTTTATGGGAGTGATACACATAGGATTGAGTGTATGGAATGCACAAAAGTATAAGGAATAAGCAAAATATGCTATAGGAATGAATGCGACATTCACCGGTGGTACCTCCTATTTTTCAGGAATACGCAGAGATTGACCCCGAGGCAGAAAAACTGAGATTTCTCCAAATCTGCTGAACCAAATGCTTTGAAAATTTACAGGAATAAACTAGACACTGATACCTTTCCAATGAGTCCTCTTGCACTCAATTTAAAGCTCTGGAGAGAGAGCAGCAGTCTCTGCACGATTACTGTTGGTAAAGTATGCTTGAGTCTTCATTCTCTGATAGGTTGAATACCTGCCATAGCTTTGAATCTACAAAGCTTTATTCCATCAAGTGCCTTAGTCATCATATCTGCTACTTGCTTTTCAGTTGGAACAAAAGAAATGTCAATCTCCTTTGCCATGAGCTTCTCCCTGATGAAATGGTAATGGATTTCTATGTGCTTGGTTCTCGCATGGAAAATAGGATTTGCCGCTAGATGTATGGAACTTACATTATCTCCAAATATGTGAGGTTTGGAACTCACAAGTCCCAAATCTGTATACAATGCTTTTAACCATATTGCCTCTTGAGTTGCTATGGTCAAGCCTTTGTACTCTGCTTTAGTTGAGGATAAAGCAACTGTTGGTTGCTTCTTGGAACTCCATGATACTAGCTTTGAACCTGCAAATGCTAAGTAACCAGATGTACTTTTTCTATCATCCTTAGCTCCTGCCCAATCTGCATTTGAGTAGATTTTGATATCCAAATCTGAAGAGTAAGGATAGAATATACCTTCGTTGATTGTACCTTTGAGATACTTCAGTACTCTCTTAGCCGCATCCATGTGTGGTCTTCTCGATGAGTGCATGAACTGACTAAGCACTCCCACACTATATGAGATGTCTGCCCTTGTATGAGTAGCATATATCAAGCTACCTACCAAGCTTTGATACTCTTTAATGTCTTCAATTTTCTCACCTTCATAAACACTAAGTTTATGATTCATCTCCAAAGGTGTACCTAGGTCACTGATTTTGAACTCCTCTTGCATGTGTCTCTTGATCCTTTGAATGCCATTTAGATCATCACCTGTCACAATAATATCATCTACATATACACATAGATAGATAACCTCATTGTGATCCCTTTTGATGAATAGAGAAGGATCTGAGCTGCTAGCTTTGAACCCTTGATCTTGAAGATATGTAACCAACCTGTAATTCCAAGCTCTTGGAGCTTGTTTCAATCCATACAATGCTTTCTTAAGTCTGCAAACATAAGATGGATGATTAGGGTTTTCAAAACCTGGTGGTTGTGACATGTATACCTCTTCACTTATCCAACCATTTAAGAATGCATTTTTCACATCAAGTTGGAGGAGTCTCCAATTCCTTGCAGCAGCTGCACTTATCAATGTCCTGATTGTAGTCATCTTTGCAACTGGAGAATGTTTCCTCATAGTCTATACCATGAGTTTGTGAGCATCCTTTGGCAACTAATCTTGCCTTGTACCTGCAAACTGATCCATCTAAATTTCTTTTAACTTTATATACCCATTAGCAACCAATTACCTTTTGATTCTGTGACATTGGAACCAAATCCCAAGTGTCCATTTCCTTCAATGCATCTATCTCTTCGTTCATGGCCTTTTCCCAATTAGGGTTTCCCTTTGCCTCTTCATAGGTTGAGGGTTCCTCTGAAATAGAGTCTTTTGCCAAGTAGATTGAATGCTTTGTAACAAATGTGGAATCATATCCATACCTTTCTGGTTGTTTCTTCTCTCTTGTTGATCTTCTAGGTGCTTGTTTGGAGCATTCTCCAACCTCTTGCATCTTTGCTTTGCCTCTTGACTTCCATAGCTTGTAATCCCTTTCTCTTTCATCTTGGTCATCGTCTGTATCACTTCTTGGATCCTGGACCTGTGTATCATGCTTGCTTCCTAATTGATGAGAGTCATAATCAAGATCATATGGTAGTGTTACCTTTTGTTTGTCTTCATCATACCAAGACCTGTGTTCTTCAAACACAACATCTCTACTTGTAGTGAATTGCTTGGTTGAAGGATTGAAGAACCTGTAACCCATCTGAGTTGAATCATATCCAATAAACACTGCCTTTGTTGCCCTTTCATCTAGCTTACCTCTTATTTGTGATGGTACATGAACATAAGCTAAACAACCAAAAACCTTGCAATGTCCAAGACTAGGTTTTCTTCCATGCCATGCTTCATAAGGAGTCATACCTTGAAGTGATTTGGATGGTAGTCGATTGACAAGGTACACTGCAGTTGAAATAGCTTCTGCCCATAGATAATGTGGCAACTTCTTCTCTTCAAGCATTGTTCGGGCTGATCCAACCAATGTCTTGTTTCTCCTCTCTGCAATTCCATTTAGTTGAGGAGAGTACCTAGTAGTCACTTCCCTTTTGATACCTTTGTCCTGCAAGAACTCATCAAACTCTTTGGAGAAGTATTCTCCCCCTCCATCAGATCTGAGCTTCTTTAGTGATCTACCTGTATGATTCTCCACATGTGCAAGATAATTCTTGAAGCAATCAAATACTTCATTCTTACTCTTGATAAAGTATAGAACTGTCCACCTACTATGGTCGTCAATAAATGAGACATAATACCTTGATCCTGCCAATGAAGGTTCTTGACTTGGTCCCCATACATCTGTATGTACTAAGTCCAATAAGTTGTTGTGGATGTAGCCTTTGTGGTTGAATGGTTGTCTTTGTGCCTTCCCAATCTGACATGCATCACACCTGTTGATCATGTGTTGCTTTGATATGTTCGGCAGTCCTAGAACACTTTGATCCCTACATATATCCTTCAAGGTTCTTTCATTCACATGAGCAAGTCTCTTATGCCACACTTCAAGCTCACTTAGGGTTTGAGACCCAAAGTTGAATAGAGCTATGTTCCTGGTATCTCCTACTTCAAAAGTAAAGAGCCTACCATGCTTCTCACCTCGGGCTATCTTCTTGAAGCCTTGACATGGATCTTCCACAAAAGCTCCATATTGGGTGAACCTAACTTGCAAGCCTTTTTCAACTATTTGGCCTACACTTATTAGGTTTTTAGTGATAGTGGGTACATAGAGAACCTTAATCAGAATGTTTCTCCTGCCATTGGAAGCTTTGACATTACCAATCTTCTCCACATTGTGCTTCGTGTCATCCCCTGTTTGCACTTCATGTCTATGCTTTGGACTTTCCAAGTCAGATAGAAGAGCAATGTTGCCTGCAACATGATTCGAACATCCTGAATCTATGTAGAACAAATGATCATCTTCTTTACCTTCTTTGTGGCTTAGATTCATAAGAAGTAATGAGTCTTCATGTGGTTGATCTTCTGAATAATTGTTGTAGTCCCTTCTATTATAGCTTCTATTGTTATTGTTGAAGTTGTGTGCACCTCTACCTCTATTGCCGCCATATCCACCTCTTCCACTTCCTTTCTGGGTCTTCCCATTGAACCAGCAATTCTGAGTGGTGTGGTTGGTCTTATCGCATATGGCACAAGGTTGAACATTCTGACCTTTGGCTTTGTCTTGCTTTGGTCCTTTCTTCTTCCCTTTCCACTTGCTCTTGTTTGCGAAGTTGGCTTGGGAAGTCTCTTCTTCATCTTCTTCCTTCTTCTTCCCTTTCTGCTTCTTATCCTTCTTATCTGCATATAGAGCACTAGTTGAACTACCATGATAAGAGTTATCTTCCTTTATGCTATTGTTGGCTTCTTGATTGAAGAGTTGTCCAAGAAAGATGTTGAAGTCTGGAGTTTGCACATCCATGATGAGATCATAAGCCGTCGTGAAGGATTGCCATTGCTTATCACTTCGAATGCCGTTGAGAATTTGTCTCATGATGACCTCTTCTTCAATCAGCTCTCCAATGGATGCTAACTGATCCGCAACCTCCTTGACTTTGGTAACAAACTCTGTGATGGTTTGTTTAGGTGTCTTCTTCATTTGGTTGAACTCATTCCAAAGATGATTCTTTCTTGCTTTGGTACTAGCAAAAAAGAAAGTCTCCAGGGCATCCCAAGTCTCTTGAGATGTCTTGCAACCTCTAATATGTGGTAATAGAAACTTAGAGATAGAGTTTAGTATGTACGACCTTGCTTGAGCATCCCTTGCGCACCAAAGTGTGAGCTTATCTGTCTCCTCTTGTGTAGGTCCTCCTTTGGATCTTGGAATAGGCATAGCTTCATCACCTGCTACAATTCCATAAAGATTTCTACCTTGCAAATAGGCCTCCATTCTGATTTGCCAAGCTGCGTAGTTGTGTCGATCAAGCTTCTCGATCATTGAGGGAAAGCCGTCACCCATCTTGATCTAGCTCTGATACCACTGAAAGAAACTTGGAGAAGCTTGTCGAAGGTAGAAAAGTGCGTTTCGAAGCGATGAAGTTTGGTCAAGCCAACCGGCACAAGACTAGCCCTTGAGCTTATGGAGACTCAAATAGACCTTATAGGCATGCTATAAGTGCAAAGAAACACACTATGTACCTTGGAGCATCAAGGAGAATGAGTCGATACAAAACAGATAGGTTCGCGGATCGACTAGCTCAAAAAAAAAACTTACTATCTATGGAAGAGACAATGAACTTCAAATGCCCATAGCGACCAGCGTGATTACAATTAGAAAAAATCCTTTTACGGGAGTGATACACATAGGATTGAGTGTATGGAATGCACAAAATTATAAGGAATAAGCAAAATATGCTATAGGAATGAATGCGACATTCACCGGTGGTACCTCCTATTTTTCAGGAATACGTAGAGATTGACCCCGAGGCAGACAAACTAAGATTTCTCCAAATCTACTAAACCAAATGCTTTGAAAATTTACAGGCATAAACTAGACACTGATACCTTTCCAATGAGTCCTCTTGTACTCAATTTGGAGCTCTGGAGAGAGAGCAGCAGCCTCTGCAAGATTACTGTTGGCGAAGAAGATGATGCAGAAAATTGAAGGAGCAAGACAATGATGGTCACAAGTGTATGTATATTGCTTCCATGTATAATACAAGTGATTTCAACTCCTTATATAGCCTCTAGGAGTGTTCCATTTTACAACTTGAATTTGAATTCAAATGAAGGTGGGAATGGTTGTTGGAGGGAATCAATTCACTTCCCTACAATCTAGGAAAAGTGAGGATCTTGATTGATCTACTTTTAGGTGATTGATTGCTTGATTGAATGCAACTTCAACCACCAAAATTTCGTGGGATTTTGGCTCTATATTTCTACCTTTACATGTGTCAAGCTCAAGGCTTTTACAACGGTAATTGAGCCATCAAAATATTTTCAAAAAAATACAATAAATGAGCATATGAAAAAAAACTCTCCAACGGATATTCTTTCGACGTGATAGCCTTTGATGTAGATCAAATCCCCCTCAAGCATAGTGTAAGCTTGATGTTCCAGAATAAGGGAGTAGAGACAAGAAATCTCACATATTTTAAACATAGCCTTGATGATTGGGCTCATTCAAGAATAATCAAAGGAACCAATAGATGTGGAATAGACACTCCATAGTCCCAATTGGAGGGCTTCCATGCAAATAGATTATAACAATATCATGAAGAATGGAACTTGGGAGCTAGTGGACTTACCCCTTAAGCATTGGCATCATGGATTTATAAGCTAAGGTACAAGGTTATTGGTATTTTGAAGAAGTGCAAAGCAAGACTTGTTGCATGGGGCTACTCACATGTTAAAGAGATTGACTTTTGTGAATCATTTTCCCAGAATTCAAGGATGGCTACTATCTAAGTACTACTAGTGTTATGAATGTTCAAAAACAATGTCCAATCTATCACATGGATGTCAAATAAGCATTCCTAATGGGAGACCTCAAGGAGGACGTATATGTGTCTCAACCACCAGGTTTTGAGGCTTCCCATTCAAAGAACAAGATATGTAAGTTGAAGAAGGCATTATATGGGCTAAAACAAGCCCCTAAAGCATTGTACCAATGAATGGATAAGCATCTCTTTGATTTGGGTGTCAAAAGATGTTCTTTTGTTGTTAATTTGTATGTTCTAAAGGAAGAAAGGAAGACAATTTGATTTTACTTTATGTAGATGACCTTATGATTATAAGAAATGATGGTGCTCTTCTTCAACAAACAAAATATGCGTCAACTTTAGAATTTGAAATGACATACTTAGGATTAATGCATCATTTCTTAGGCACTAAAGTATGACAAGAACCCGAGATGATTTTCATCTCTCAAAAGAAGTATGCAAGACAAATTTTGAATCCATTTAACATGGTGGTTTCAAGGAGATTTAGACATCAATGGAGGTTAATACAAAATTATATATTGAAGATACTTCATCTACAATGGAGATTGGAAGATATAGGAAATTATTTGGAAGTTGAGTCTACTTGTGCAATAGCAAACCAGATACCTCATATGTTGTTGGAGTAGGAAGCAAGTTCTCTAAAAAAACCTTAACAAGCTCTTTTGGCTGCATGCATATGAGGTACTCTAAGTTCATGCATAATTTGTGACATTGCATAGCATATATCATGTCTAGTTTTTGTTGCATAAATCAAAGATCCTACCATGGATCTATAAGCATGTATATCATGCAACTCATCACCTTCTTTTGAACTCAACTTTACATTACATTCCATTGGAGTGAAAACAAACTTACATTCATGCATACCAAACCGTTTCAGCATATCACATATATACCTTCTTGGTATCAACCACATACCTTCATCTCCATGCACAATCTCAATCCCAAGAAAGTATCTACGCAAGCCAAGATCCAATTGTTTTGCATCATTCCCTATAATCAATAAATCATCCACATAAATGCATACATATACACACATGTCATTTGCATGTTTTACATGAAGTGAAGGATTAGCATGACTGGATATTTATCCTTGGAGCATAAGATATTTTAGAAACCTTGCATTCCATGCCCTTGGTGCTTGTTTAAGACCATAGAATGTCGTCTTTAAACTGCATACATGATTAGGAAATCTAGCATCCAGAAAACCATCTAATTGTGACATATACACTTGTTCACTTAACTGACCATTAAGAAGGGCATTCTTTATGTCTAATTGATATATATTCCATCTTTTACTTGTAGCTAAAGCTTAAAAAAAAAATCATTGTGGCCATGTTTGCTATTGGACTAAACGTTTCCTCATAGTGCAATCCTGGAGTTTGATCTATCCTTTTGCCACAAGTCTAGCTTTATATCTTGATACACTACCATTAACCCATTTTCAACCAATTAAATTTTGTTTTGGTGTCAAAATCCAAGTCTTCTTATCTTTTAGTGCATCTGCTTCTTCTTTCTTTTCTTTCTCCCACTTTTCATTTCAGTTTGCCTCTTCATAACATGTAGCTTCATCATCATAATCAATATTTGTCATAAAATCATTAGGGGTATTCATAAAAGATTCACAAGTATATCTTTGATGTTTCTTACTCGCTCTTGAAGTTCTTCTTACCTCCAATGTAGGTTCTTTTGCTTTTTTACTAGGAATCTTTGATGGCCCTCCATACTCATATATACGACCAACTTCTTCTCCAGCATTAACTTCACGTTTGAGTTTATCTTTAGTTTTAACACTTGGGGGTGACTCTTTCCTTGATCTTCCATTGAAAGGTAGCTCTCTTTCTTCATCCCAACCACTCCTTTCATCACCTACACTTTTTGTGTGTTGAGGTAAGCACTCATCTGTTTCAGCCATATCTTGTTCATCTGCATCGATGATCTGTAAACTTTTCTTATCTTCATACCATGAAAGTGATTAATCAAAGTCTACATTTCTCGAAACAAACACCTTATTGGAATGAAGATTATAACATCTTTATCCTCTTTGAGTATCTCCATAACCAATAAATATAAACTTTTTCGATTTTGCATCAAGTTTTGATCTCACTTTACTAGGTACATGCACATAATATATGCAACCAAATACTTTCAAATGACTTAAACTTGGTTTCCTTCCATGCCTTAACTCATATGGTGTCCAATGTGAACTCTAATAGTAGGAAATCGATTCATAATGTACACACTTGTGCTAACAGCTTCAGCACAAAAACAATTAGGCAAACACATATCATTTAGGATGCTTCTAGATGCTTTTGATATGTTTTTGTCTCTTCTCTCTGCAAATCCATTTTTTTGTGGAGTATACATGCATGTCAATGCTCTTTTAATACCTTCAGCATAAAAAAAAAACAATAAAAGCTTGCAAGAAATACTCTCCCCCTCCATCAAGTCTTAGCTTCTTAACATACCTTCATGTTTGTTTCTCGACAAATGATTTGAACATCATGAGACAATCAAAGACTTAACTCTTATGTTGAATGAAATACACAAATTTCATTCTAATATGATCATCAATGAATGATACATAATACTTATTAACAGCCAAGGATCCCTCTTTAGTACATCCCCACACATCCCCACACATCCGTGTATATAAGATCTAACAAACCATCAGTTACATAGCTTGAATTCTTGAAAGGCTACTCTGCTTGCCCATTTGACATGCTTGACAAAGATGCACCATATTTTGCTTTGCATGATCAGGTAATCCTTCAACAATCCTCTTCTTTGATAGATCCTTTAACCTATGTACATTCATGTGGCCAATGCGTTTTTTTACCACATATCAAGTTTTGCTATCCTATGCATACCATAAGAGAAATAGTTTGTATGATTTGGCCTTAACTTGAATGTAAAGAATATACCTTGTTTTTCACCTCTAGCAATTAATCTCTTTTGTTTTGAATCCTCAATGAAGCAATTTGCATGATTGAATTTCACCTTCAAACCTTTTTCTACCATTTGACCAACCAACATCAAATTCTAAGTGATCGCTGGCACATAAAGTACATCCTTCAAGCAATCTTTTTTGCATTCATACAACATGACAACATCTCCAACCTACATAATCTTATGTGTGGTATCATCTCATGTTTCAACATGAACTTTACATGAAGGAGTATGCATATTTGAACCATGAAGCATCATGAGACATATGGTTAGAGCAACCACTATCCATATAACAAGCATCACTATTGCAATTCACCTTAATTTCTACATTCATCATAAAATGAGAATCATAGTCATCACTTTTACCTTCAACTACATAATTTCTTTGTTGGTTAGCTCTTCTTGGGTAGACTCCTCTTCGATTACCACCTTGGTTATTCTCATTTTGATAGCAATCTTTGGCATATACCTCTAGTGCTTGATCTTTCCCTTCCTCACTCCTTTGTTTTTTATTGTAGTTTTAGTAGCCTCTCATACCTCTAATGCTTGATCTTCCCCTTCATCTAGTATTTAAGGAGCCACTTGAATTCCCTTGATTTTCATTTGATGTATTCCTTCTTCCTCAACCTCTATTCAAACGTCTTCTACCTCTGCTTCCTTTTCTTGATGATCTTGCATAGAGAGCTTGTCCTTGAGGTCTTTTTTTCTTTGAAGTGAAGCATTTAGATCCATCTCTAAAGTGGTTCAATTCCAATGTGCCATGATGTATTTCACTTCTCATGAGCTTCACAAAGATACCCTCGCACCACAAAACCAAGCTCCAAATGTTGCACATAGTACTCGGCACTCGACCTCTTGAATATGGAGAAACAACACAATACACATAAAGCACGAACATAGATCTCATAGGTTTATAAATATGATCGAAATTTGAGTCTATGGCTAACCAAGCCACTATACATTTTATAACACAACATATACAAAAGTGTCTGATGGCCATTTGGCCTTTCACATAGACACTAACTGTAAAAATCTCCCACAAAAGGCCAATATGGCCAAAGTGATTAGGGGAGAAAAAATAAAGAATGATAAAGAATACCTGAGTGTAGACATACGAACTATACATCTCATTTGATGGGCATGTTACACAATGTACAAGTAATTGTGCAAGATCAAGAATCAAATAACACCCATCAAGTGACAACAATGTCGAAACCTATACTATCCTAGAGCTTTAGTAAAAGCATCTACAACATTATCTTGAGTATGAACCTTCTCAAGAATAATGTGCATAGTGGCTTATGAAGTGACCTCACCTCAATGTGCTTGTTCTTTGCATGATATACTGGATTTTTAGCCAAAGCAGTGTCACTCTAACTATCACTAAGAAAATGAGGTAGATGTTGAGGTAGGCCGATATCACAAGAAAGATAAGAAAGCCATAATGCTTCCTTACATGCCTCACTCATTGCAACATACTTTGCTTCTGTAGGGGAAACAATTGTACATTCTTGAAGACTAGATCTCCAAGAGATAGCACCTCTATCAAAGTGAAAAATGTACCCTAATGTAGATTTTAGATTGTCTACGCAACCAACATATTTAGAATATGTGTAACCAATAATGGATGCCTTTTCTTAGCATAGACACTTGTCCTTAGTGCCACTCAGATATCTCAAAATCATCTTGACTATTTCCCAATGCTTCTTACCAAGATTAGACATATATCTGCTCACAACTCCAATTCCAAAAGCAATGTCTAGTCTTGTAACTACCATAGCATACATAAGACTACCAAAAATAGATTGATAACAAATTTTGGTCATGAATTCCCTTTCCTCATATGATTTGGGTCAATCATCCTTGCTCAATTTCACATATGTAGGTAAAGTTGTACTCAATGCCTAGGCACCTGACGTATTGAACATGTGAAGTACTTCATATATGTACTCACTTTGGGACAAATATATGCATCTATTACTCCTATCACGAGTAATGCACAAATATGTTTGGCATCCCCCAAATCCTTCATAGCATATGTCTCACTCGACTTTCTTTTGAGCAATGAAAATTCATCAGAGGACTTCCCACCAATCAACATATCATCGACATAAACTATCAAGCAGATCAGCCTTCCATTTGAGCATGTCTTTGTGTAGAGACAATGATCCTCATTGCTTCAAGAATTGCCTTGAGATTTTTTAAGAGCGTCAAACATTTGGTACCATTGTCTAGGGGGCTATTTAAGTCCATATAATCTCTTGTCTAGCTTACAAACTAGACTTTCTTTGTTAGGAACTATATAAACCTTTGGTTGCTCCATATAAATTTCATCTATAAATATCTCCATTCAAGAAAGAAGTACTCACATCCATTTGGACTAGCTCTAAGTCCTCCATCGCAACAAATCTAAGAAACATGTGCAATGTATTCATCTTGACTACTCGAGAGACGATTTCCTCAAAAATCAACACCATGTTGTTGCTTAAAACCTTTTGCAGTAAGTCATGTTATATACTTTGGAGAAGCACTATCTGATGTGAATTTCAACTTATATACCAAGATACATGGTAAAGCTTTTATGCCCTTTGGCAAAGGTAATAAATCCCAAGTACCATTCTTGTGAATAGAATCCAATTCACTCTCCATGGCATACTCCCACTTGACATGATCCTCTATCTTCATTGAAAACCATGCCCAGACTTGCCACAATCTTCTTAACCTCAGGATTGTAATGCTTATAAGCCTTTTTACCCTTGTTGTACCCTATGATGATACATTTAAAGCTTTTTGGTTGAAGCTTGTTTATCTTCCTGTATGAAACATGTACATGAAATTCATTTGCAAATACTTTGAAATGGGAAAAAATGGCTTTTTTATCAATGTAGGCCTTTTGTGGAGTCTTTCTATCAATTTCCTTGGTGTAATTTGGATTAAAGATGTAGAGAATAGTGCTGATAGCCTCTGCCAAAATTGATTTGGCAAATGTTTGCCCCTCAACCTCACCTTGCCATCTCCATTATGGTTTGATTTCAATGTTCTGCAACACCATTTTTTTGAGGGCTATATGCCATTATGATTTGATGCTTAATTCCTTTACTTTTTCATAAATCTTCAGACTTTGTTGATATAAACTCTCCACCATTGTCAGTCGTGAATTTCTCCATCTTCTTCCCTATTTAGTTTCAACAAGTTGAAGGCATTATTTAAGCTTGCCAAAAACTTGAGCCTTATCACAAAGGAAGTACACATCACACAACCAATGGTTGTCATGCACAAAGTAGGTGCTAAATTCTACTCATAATCAATGCCATATTTTTGTGCATGACATTTTGCAAATATTCTAGCTTTTGTGGTGATCAATGCTACCATTTTCCTTTCTTTTAATCTAGTAAGCACACTTAGTACCAATGACATTATTACCTTTTGGCAATTCACATAACTCCCACGTACAATTTTTGTTAATAGAAACCAATTCTAATTGCGTTGCACTCATCCAATCTGAATCAAAACATGCATCTTCAAAATTGAGTGGCTCTTCAATACATGTGGTTGCAATAAGAGATACATCCACAACACCACTTGATGCATGGAGAGAGCTTGATATTGTTCTATTGATCTTGATCTTGTTCTAGCACATAAAGGAGCACTCAACTTGCCATCTTGTAATTTTTTTGTAGCCATTTTGGCAAGATTGTGCATTCTTGATAGACATGAGTTTCTTATGTAATGCATTATCGAAATGTACATCATAACTAGGCTGAATATCATGCTGAATTTTAGCCATGTGTGGTTGCAAATTTTCAACCATATTTGGATCGACATTTTCGCCCATCTTTAGGTGGAAATTTCAAGCATGTTTCCCTAGAATTTTTGGAATTTTTCAGCCATATTTGGCTGAGAATTTTGAGCTCTTTCAACCTCATTTGGATGGCCTACATGGACATAGTCAAGCACGCCACTTTGATACAAAGGCATGAGTGTATCAAAGACATCTTGTGATCTAATTATTGGCTGAAATTCGCATTCATGTAAAGGATAAGCTGATTCTTTAGAAAATACCACATCTCGACTTACAATAATTTTGTCCTTCAATGGATGGTATAAGCAATAGCCTTTACTCTCACTACTATATCTAACAAATATACATT
Organism: Ceratopteris richardii; assembly: GCA_020310875.1. Taxonomy (NCBI): domain Eukaryota; kingdom Viridiplantae; phylum Streptophyta; class Polypodiopsida; order Polypodiales; family Pteridaceae; genus Ceratopteris; species Ceratopteris richardii. The sequence continues at coordinate 57,867,589 of CM035435.1, forward strand.
TCTTTTCCTTTTCATCAAGTTTTTGATGTTATTGTAATGGCACAAAAACATATGCAACTCAACCAAATATGTGCATATGACTAATCATTGGCTTCCACCCATTCCAAGAATGATTCTCAATGCTTTTTTAGGAAAAAAATCAATACATAGTTTGCACACATGACTGCCTCCATCCAAAACATATTTGGAAGATGCTTTCATTTAACCATATATTGTGCCATTTCCAAAAATGCTATATTCTTATGCTTCACAACACCATTTCGTTGAGGTGTATATGTCAATGTTCATTGGTGCACAATACATCTTTCACAAAGAAAAGCATTCAATTAATGTGACATGTGTGTGAACACACTAGGACCATTGAGGAACTTTTTTCCCTCTTTAGGAGGTTTTTTTTCCTGAGCTTGTATATCTGCCTATAACCCTAATGGGTCACTTATCTTTGTATATTCTCTTGGTAATACATTTAGTATTGTGTGTTGTGCTCCAAGATTCTTCTTCTTCCTTGTGTTGTTCACATGCTTTTGTAGACCTAAAACTCCAACAATTGGTATCAGAGTAGGTCGTTGCTTCATCTAGGGCATCATCGACATGCCTCTAATCACAATCTCATAATCGCATGAAAATTGGTGAGCATACTCAATGCAATTAGGAGTTCAAAACGACTTTGCTTTGTGGTGTCAAAATCATGATCTGAGCTTGTTTTAGCCTTCGACTGCACTATCATAGTGCTTATGTAGGCAATTTCATCTTTTTTGTGCCAAAGATATATACAGGTTTTGGTTCGCTAGTTTAAGCGCTTCAAAGTCGGCTACTGGTTTAGCAGACTCAACGGGGTAGCTCTCATCAACTTTTTGAGATATTATCATTTTTTTACATCAAGGTATTTTAGTTAGTGGCCATGGTTGAAAGCAATGATGTATTCCATATGTTGGATATGGAGGATAATTTGGATGGTACCAATTACCCATTATGGGCTTATATGATGCATCACGTATTGGTTGCAAAAGGAATGTGGAATTATTGTGCAAAGTGTTGAAAAACATCATATTACACCTACAAATACAATTACTAAAGCTAATGCAAATGGCATTGAACATGGTGATATTCTTCAGGTTCCTATTTGTGCTACAGCTCCTATTGCACCTACTATAGAGCAACTTTGTTGGGATGGCAGAGATGCTCTGGCACATGCACTGATAGCCTTGTCTATTAAATGTGCCATTATTCCTCACATTCGCTCTTGCAGAACAACAAAGGATGCTTGGGATACACTTTCCACTTTATACCAGACAAGGAATGAGGCTCATGTTGCTTACCTCCAAACATAATTAGATAGTGAGCACATGAATGAAGGAGATTCCATGGATATTTTTTTGACAAAGATAAAATATTTGAAGGACCAGTTGATTTTTTCTGATGAAGCCTTGTCTAATAATTAACTTGTGTAGATTGTTCTAAATGGTATTCCAGATTCATATCAGAGTTCTACTTCTATTCTTTGATCGATAATGAAAGGCAATCTAAATGCCTTAATGTTTGAGGGGTTAGTCTCTATTATATTGCAAGAAGATCACTCTAGGTAGAACAATCCATTATGTGTGTTGCAGATCAAGCTTTCATGGCTATAGAAGGGCAAAGGTAAATGGAGCTCATCTTATAGTAAGCAAAAATCTACCAATTTTGCACAATCAAAGAAAGATGACAGAGACGAGTAGAAAACAAAAAAGCAGAAATTGTTTTGCAAATACTATAAAGGAAATGATCATGTCATAAAGAGTTGTCCAAAACTGGTTGCAAAAGAGGCAAAGAAGAAAGAGACCAGAATAGTTGTTGGAGAGGCCTCTACACCAAAAACAGAGTCTACTAATATTGTGCAGAATTAAGAATGGGAATTTACTACTGTTTGCACTTATGACCCATCTTCTCATGAACAGTGTATGTTTGCAATAGAATTAGATGTTTGGTACTTTGACAGTGGTGCAACCAAACATATTACCTCCCAGCACAGTTTCTTCACTTCACTTGATCCTACCCCTATAGGGGATACTGTCACGTGCGCCAACAACTCCTCTTATCATGGCATGGGAGTTGGTAAGGTCATTTTGACTATTGTTGATGGTAGTTCTTTTACATTGTCTGATGCTTTATTTGTGCCAAGGATCAAGAAAAATCTATTATCAGTTTCAGCATTAGCCAAGATGAGCTTGATTTTGAAATTAGTTGATGACACATGTACAGTTCATGACCTATCAAATGGCAACATCATTATTGCTTCTGGCATTTTATGTCATGGGCTATATAAGCTCATAGATTATGCCAAATCTATCAATGATTCAACATGTGTAGTTCAAGAGTCTCAGGCTATGTCAGATGCAAACCTTGTCATGCATGCTTTTGTCATCTAAATTTCACCAGTTTCCTATGCCTGTAGAAACCTGAAATGGTGTCCTCTCTACCCAAAATTGAGGCACCTAGTAAACATGTCTATGATGGCTATATTTTGGGCAAAATTAAGTGTTCCTCCTTCCCAAAATATGGTTCAGTTCGAGCTACTCAAAAATTGTAGCTTGTTCACAATTATGTTTGTGGTCCAATGTAGAAACATTCTTTTGGGAACTACATTTACTTTGTGACTCTCATTGATAATTTTTCCAGTCATGCATGGGTATATCCATTGAAAGCAAAGTCCAAAGTGTTTATGTGCTTCAAAAATTTTTTGGTTTTTGCTAAAAAGTTATCAACATGTAAAATAGGCACCCTCTGTTTTAATCGAGGGGGGAGTATATGCCTTATAAGTTTAATGCATTTTTGGCTAAATGTGGGATAAAACATCAGTGTATAATATTGTATACACCTCAACATAATGGATTTGCTTAAAGGAAGAACATGTCACTCATGGAGATGGCAAGATGTATGGTCAAGAGTCAGGTTTAACCACATAGTTCCTCGCTTGAGGTAGTTATTTGTGTAGCATATGTACTTGATAGGTGTCCTACTAAAGCATTGTCATCTATCACTCCATATAAGGCTTGGCATGGTCGCAAGCCAGCTGTTGCTCACCTACATGCCTTTGGTCGTTTGGCATATGCATTACTTCCTGAACAACAACACAAGAATTCAGATGATAAAGTAGTGAAATGTATTTTTGTTCGGTATAATTCTGAAAGCAAAGACTATCATTTGTATCATCAATAGACTAGACACATTCTGATTAGTTGTGATGTTGTTTTTGTGGAAGATGTTATTCAGCCATTACCTTCATGAACTAAGGAGACATTAGTTAGCTCCTAAGATGTGTATGCCACTTTGCTGCCTCTTTTTATAGGTGGATAATCTAGTGCTGGTTCAAATGAGGCAATTTCTCATCCTTTATAGGTTTCACATGATGATGCAAGTCATTCATTTCTGATGCAGATTTACATGATGCACTTATTAATGAGAGAACTCATATAGAGGAGGTAGAAATTATGCCTAAATGGCTGGTGAAGACTTTGCAAGATAGAAAATTAGATGCACCTCTATCATATCGTACTTGTTCAGGCTCTCACAATGTTGTTTTGCATAAGATTGTTATGTTATGGCTGCCTCTAGTCTTTGTGATGAGAATGAGCCTGTTTCGTTTGATGAAGCACAACATTCAAAAGATTGGATGGTTGCTATGCAATCAGAATATGATACTATTATGAAAAATGGTACCCAGTCTTTATGTGACTTACCTTCTTGCAAGAAGGCCATTAGCACTATTACACTTATGTGTTCCTTGAGTAGCTTTGATGTGAACCTTTTCCCTATGCATGGGCACTTTTTACTCTAGCATTGGCTAGAGGTTTCTTCCCCATGTTACCACACACATGATTCACTCATATGTGGTGGTAGTTTGTACTTGGGGATATTATTTAGCTCTTACTTTAGTTCAGCTCATCATCAATAGAGAGATCTATTCCAGCAATCCATCTTCTCCGTGCATCTTGTTGCATTTGTGCTCCTTGTGTGTGCTTCTCATGTGTGTCTCGCACTTCTACACACACCCAACAATGGTATTAGAGTAGGTTCAGCTCTCTCTCAAGTTTTGGTTTTTTGCATCATGATGTACATGCACTTTTAAGGGTGCAAATCGGCTTTGGAGCAATGACTTGTTTGGCATGCTTCAAGCTGAAGATAAGCTTGATGGGACCAACTATCCAATGTGGTCTTACATGATGAAGCATGTTCTTGTTGCAAAACAACTTTGGAACATAGTGGTAGATGTAGATCAAAGACACATAGGTTCTTCTACTTCACAGTCTACCATCACAGATGGAGCTTCTTCTTCAAGTACAGTGGTTAATCCTTCACCAGCTACATAGGAGTAGCTTATATGAGATGGAAAATGTTGAGGATAGAAGAATCTTGAGGATAAATAGCTAATCTGAATTCTGAAAGTCTGCTAACTCATATATTACTCAATCGGATATTGCTGAGTCAGAAATTTTCTAAATTAAAAACAGACAGTTATTTTTTGTTAGGCACTGATGTCGCAATAAAGAGAGTAGTTGTATTTCATTCACAAGAAGGGGGGGTTAGGAAGGGGAAGAAGCGTCTCCAAGAGGGAGAGTGAAAGAAACCAGAAGAGCCAAGAAGAAATATTTCCAAGAAGAAAAAAGAAAGAAGCGTTCTCAGAGAGAACAGCGCCAGAAGAGAAAGAGACTCAATTCTTCTAATGGTGCAAGATAATGGTGAAACAAAAATGATGAAATCTTGATTTCAGAGGCATATTTACCTATTTCGTAATGTATTTTCTATAGTCAAAAGTTCTAATGAACTTTTCCATCATGTAATTCCTAATGTAGAAGAACTCTAATGGAGTAATTTACTCATGTACATTCAGCGCAAGAATGAATTCTTGTCTATTTGAGTTATGTTCGTTGAAGAGAGATTTTTTCGCAGTGTAACAATGCTAAATCTAAAATATGTTGGAAGCGTATTCTTTGTGTGAAGTAGATCAGTGCTAAAGTTTGATTCTTCAGAAACAAGTGGAGATGTGTTGAATGCGAACCCCAACAGAAAAGATGCTCAATCTCATGTGTTGATTGTGTTTTCTATGAAGAATCATATAGTCACACACATTCAGTTATGTTCTACATCAAGATAGGCATGGTACACTCTTGCTTATTTGTATGTCATCTGCAATGAAGCACATGGTGCATACTTGAGGAAGCAACTTAAGGATGCATGTATGGGTGAAAATGAGTTTGTGGATGTGTATGTGACATGCATCAAGGACTGGAGAGAGCAATTGGCAAACATAGATGAGATTATTCCGGGTGCATCACTCATCTCTACATTGTTGAAAGGATTGCTAGAATCTTTTCAAAGCTTTTTCACTACACTTTGTTTGGTTGCAAAAGAAAATCCCAATATGTGTGCATTTGATGAGGTTGTGCCTCTTCTTTTGCAAGAAGAGCAATCTAAAGTGAATAGGATTGGTTTGATTGAGGGAACACAAGCACTTGCTATCTCACAAAAAGTGAAAAGCAAGTATGGTTCAGCTTTGGGTTCATCAAAATCAAAGCCTCAACCTTCTTCTTCCACTCATTTCTCTAATGATGCTGATTTGCAAAAGATAAAGAGATGCAAATATTGCCAAAAGGTTGGTCATACTATTGATCTAGAAAGCTTGCTAAGCATAGTGAAAAGAGAAAGGAATCTAGCATGTCTATTGCTAAAAATTTGCAAAGAATGATGAAGCTAATATGGCTCAAGACTTTTGGACATGTGTTGTTACATGTCATCATAATGCATCTTTACATTCTAAATGTATGGTTGTGAGTGACGTTAATTTGGATTGGTTCTTTGATAGTGGTGCTTCAAAGCACATAAATTCATGCAAAAGGTTTTTTGCATCTTTGAAAGATGCACCCAAAGGAGGACATGTGGTGTATGCAAACAATGCCTCTTATCCTATCATTGAAGTAGAAGAAATTGAGCTTACAATTGCAAATGGTAAAAATGCATTTTATGTACCCACTATCAAGAAGAACTTAATTTCAGTTCCGTTGATTGCCAAAGTTGAACTTATGTACACTTTATTGATGATAAGTGTATGGTTCATGATTTCAATAATGGTGATGTTCCATGCCTGAAATGGAGCTCTAGCATGCTCGTTTTGGTAGTTGAACTTCAATAGTTTGCCTTACTTACAAAAGAAGGATAGGTTATTGGTATGCCAACACTTGAGTCCATTGAAAAGCATGCATGTGAAGGTTGCATTCTTGGAAAAATGCATCGTGCTTCGTTTTCAAAGGATAGTCATACACACACTACAAGAAAATTGCAGCTTGTTCATAGTGATGTATGTAGAATCCATCTTTTGGAAAGCATGTATATTTTGTTACCTTCATTGATGATGCTACTCATCATACATGGTTGTATCCTATGAAAGAAAAGAATGAGGTATTTTCTTGCTTCAAAGCATTCTTAGCTATGGCTGAGAATTTTTCTTCAAACAAGCTTTTGACTCTATGCACGGATCATGGTGGTGAATACATGTCACATGAGTTTAATGCTTTTCTTCATGAAAGAGGTATTTCACACCAATGTAAAATGCCATATACACCTTAGCAAAATGGTGTTATTGAACATAAAAATAGAACTCTTCTTGAAATGGCATGATGTATGGTTAAAGGAAAGCACCTTCCTAATAAGTTTTGGATGGAAGCGGTCATGTGTGCAAACTATGTGTTGAATCATTGCCCTACAAAAGCATTGAGATTCACCACTCCTTATGAGGCTTGGAATGGACATAAGCCTATGGTTATTCATATGCGCGTGTTTGGCTGTTTGGCATATGCTCTTATGCCATCACAACACAAACTTGATGAAAAGGCAAAGAAATGTATATTTGTTGGTTGTAATGCTGAAAGTAAGGGATATTGTCTGTACCATCCATTCATGAACACAATTATTGTGATTCAAGATGTGGTATTTACTAAAAATTGAGTTTTCCCTCTACTTGAATGCAAAAAACAGCCGACAATTAGCTCACAAGATATGTCTGATACACTCATGCCTTTGTTCCAAAATGGTGCGCTTGAGTATGGCCATTTAGACTAGCCAATTGAGGTTCAAAAGGCTGAAAAACTCTAGCAAAATAGAGCTAAAAATGCAAAGAATTTTTACGCAAACATGGCTGAAATTTTTCAACAAAAAATTGTCAAAATTGCTGGAAATTTCCAGCACATATGGCTAAACATTTGCATCAAAATATGGTTGAAAATGAGCATGAAATTCAGCCCACACATGATATATATGTTGATGATGTATTACATAATGAATGCATGTCTATCAAGAGTGCACAAAGTATGCCAAAGTGGCTAAAAGGAACTTTGCAGGATAGCAAATTGAGTGCAACTTTACTTGGTAGAACAAGATCAAACTCTCACCATGCATAAAGTGTTGGAGTTAGACGTCTACGGAAGCACACAAACAGCACAAGGAAGAAGAAGAAGCTTGAAGCACAACACACAATACTAAATGTATTACTAGAGAATGTACAAAGATAAGTAGCCCATTAGGTTAATAGGCGTATATACAAGCTGGGGGGAAAAACCTCCTAAAGAGGGAAAAAAATGCCCTGACAAGAACTCCTTGACCACATGGCACATCAATCTTTGGAAATTGGCTGGGGCATTCGTTAGACCAAAAGGAATAACCTAAATGCATAAATTCCCCATTTGGTTGCAAAGGTTGTCTTATGTTGGTCTTCAGGAGAAATCGCTACCTGATTATATCCTGAAAAGCCGTTCAAGAAACTATAGACTTCCTTACCTGCAACCCTTTCCAACAAATGATCTGTGATAGGTAATGGATAACTATCTCGTATGGTGGCGGCATTCACTTTTTTCAGGTTAATGCATACCCTTAACTTGCCATTCTTTTTCGGCACGACTACTAAAGGTGATAACCATTCTGTGTGTTCGATCTCATAGATGAAGCCCGCATCCAATAACTTATCTATTTCTTCCTTAATTTTTGCCGAATAAACATCATTATAAGTATATGGACTTTGTTTGGAGGGTTTGGCTTCTGTTGTCATAGGGATTCTATGGGTGCAAATAGAAGGATCTAGACCTTTCAAATCCTTATATGTCCTTGCAAAGACATCTCTATATTCTCTTATGAGTTGGAGGAAGAGGTCTTGCTTCTTCCCTTGGAATCGATTACTAAGGCGAGAGGTCATTGGTTCCTTGAAGACCAACCTGTGTCAAATCTCATCTTTATGGCACCATCAAGATCATGGATAGGGATCATTACTTTCCATTAATGTCGCAAGATTTCCAAACCATAATCTAGAGACTACCATAGAAGTTTGGACAAGGGCTAGAATGGACGCATTTTTGTGACTCCCAATGTATTTACCGGATTTTCAAAGATGCCAAGTTTTGAATACACTACAGGCCGCAGCAGATAAACCCTCAATCCCGGGATCTAAAGTGCTCAACAAAAGAGGTGCATGGAAAACCATTTGATTCACACATGAAATCATCAACAAAGCTTTTGGATGGAGTCAAGACGGTCTCACAAATCTCAAAGACGAATGTCATGATGCTAAAAAGAAAACCTTTCTGGAAATTAATAGAACAGATATTGAAGAATCAGTTCGATTGGTGCATCAGCACTTCTGTTTCCCAAGCATGAACAGATATACAGCACCTCAAAAGATCATGGTTCAATTGCTATCCCATGCTATGAGGCAAATCGGAAACCAAGTCTTCACTCCATATATATAGGAACGCCTATTTGAAGCTAAGAAGAAATGGAATCAGAAGAAGTTTCTAAATGGAAGTTCTGCATTGACCTTGCTGATTTATGAAGCACCCGAAATGAAAGAATGCCTACTATTGATGCCAACCTCCACCGAAATGGCAAAATATGTGAAGTCGACCACCATTCCAAAGAAAACGAAAACGGCCATATCCATAGAGGAGGTGGGGACCAGCTCTAAGAAACCAATGCGAGGAGCTAAGCGAGTCAGAGAAGAAGAAACACATGGAACTCCACAATCCAAGCGGGCACATATGCTACTGAGGATTTCATTGACCCAACCTCCTATCACAAAAAGAGATCTTTCAGTAGCACTAGAAGAAACACATACTTATATGTGAGGCCAAGTCAAGCTCACTGTCCAAGGACATCAATATCGGCAGGCAAAATGCTTGTAGCAAAAGGATGACAAGGAACACAATCCATCATTAGCCGATAGATACAAGGAATTGGGACTAGATTATTCAAGTTCTAATGAGGAATCTAGTCGTGAGAATGACACCTTACACACAGACATAAGAACAGAAATGAACAATGAAGAATGGACGGAGATTCACCAAGTCAAAACCACCCCCGACAATCAACACTCACAAGTACAGAACCAGGAAGCATCATCTGAACAAATACACTTCATTCAGTTGAATGAACAATCCCGGATAAGCATAAAGGAAGCACCTATACCACCAAGAGATGTGGTATCACCAATAAAGGAAGAAGTACAAACTAACCCGGCAAAAGAAAGGCTACCACAACAAAATGTGGAACGAATGGTGATTGAAATCCCTGATGATACACCACAAGGTAAGACTGTAACCCAAGCGGCTGAGCCAAAAATACAACTCCATATTCGGCAGCCCCATGACACAACGTTACACATGGAACAAGGGAAGGATGTTACAATGGGAAAAGAACCTAACATACCTACAACATGGTCAAACATAGATGTTACTCATTTGAAACCAATAGTGAAACAAATGATACAGACAGCAATGGATACGCAGCAACAAATGATGGAAACAAACGCAGACTATGACAGGTCATGAGAGAAAAAAATCAATTTCAAGTAATGAGTGAACAGTTTTCTGTACAACTAATCCAAGCTCAACAAGTTATTTCAGCCAAAGAAACGAAAGTCAAAGAAGTCCAAGGACAATGAACTACACTAATAGAGCAGAATCAAAAACTCCAAGGGCAACTGATAGAGCTACAAAGACAATATGAAGTAAGTGAAGTGGACAAGGAAAGAATGAAGGCTAGAAGCAATCTGTAGAGACGCAGATCAAAGTATATATGGAAGAAATCGATAACTTATGCAACAGGAATAAAGAACTAATGAATGCCTTGCTATACGACCAAGCTATAGAAAGATGAGAGACAACTCCAATCGACAAGGAGGATTTGGAAGATCAAATTGCAAAATATGAAAATCTGTTGGAACAAGAGCAAACCATGAAAGAAGAATGGGAACAAAGGTATATGCGTGATACTAATGAGCTCAGGAAACAATGGAAAGTTACTGAAGACAAACTCTTGGTAGTTTATAATGAAGATGCTGACCAAATAGCAACCATCGGCAATGAGCTTTTAGCGGCCAAAGATGCGCTAACCACGACCCTTCATGAAGTCAAAGAAAAGGATGACCGTATTGTGCAATTGGAAGCTCAAATAAAACAACTAGCAAACATCGGAACACCTTCATACCTTCCACTGGTTGTGTGTGTGGAAGCCCGACTTAACACAGTAACCCAGATTTAAAGAGGTTATTGGTGAGCTAGACTACAAATCTAAGGTAGTCTATCTCCATAGGTTGCAGGCGATGAAAAGAAAAGAACAGGCAAAAAAATGCATCAGGTTCTAGAGGATGTGAAAGAAGATTCAAGAACAGGGCCTTTAAAATGTAACGCCAGCTTGACAAGGAGGCAAGGCCGGCCAAGTGATGCATACAGTGGAAAGAAGTAAACACTTTGCAGACAAGAAGTGAAGCATGTCAAGGGACGATAGAGACAAAGAGAGGGATAGTGTTGCAGAGCAAAGAAGAGCAAAGAGGCAGAGAAAAAGAAGGGCCCCAAAATTTTTCCGATTTGGACATTTTAACTTTGTACTATGGTCACTTTGCAATATATTTTCCGTTGCAAATGCACTAGTGGAGTCCTCTAGATGCATACCCATAAATATTTTTTTCTCTTTACCCTTGTAAACTAGTAGGAAATTAGTCTTTTAGTCAATAAAGTGCCGGTCTCTTGTGTGAAAGGACCATTTTTTAGGGCACATGTATATAAGTCATTTTGTGACGCTTTGTAAGGACTTTTGCCATTGTGAGAGTCAGGAGCACAGAATTTCGAATTTGTGTCTTCTCCTCTCTGTATCTTCTTCCTTGTGAGCTTGCATGCATGTGTGATGTTTGAAAGGAGTCCTTAGAAGTGTTGTCTATCCTTGAAAGTGCTTGTTTGCTGTTGGTAAGGTGTGTGGTAAGTGTAGGAAGTGTTGAAGTGTAGGAAGATCATTCCCGTGGCTTAGTATTTTGCTCATAACTTGAAGCAAGAGTGTCAGAATTGAGTGAAAAGACCACCATTGGATGTGTCTTGTCAAGAGCTTTGAAAGGAATCTGCTATTCAATATATTCGCAGTTCAGAGCTGAGAGAAAAGCTCAATTTACTATTGATTACTGCTCCAAGTGTCGCGACACCATGGCTGACCTTGAAAGCTTGCATGTGATGGATTTACACTTGCGTGTACTTTATTAGACCTCATTGGCATTGACCATTATTTGAATGTGTGTCTTCATACACTCAGCTAGGTTTTGATACTCCTTGGATTGATAATTAAAGTGTGAATCCCCACTATATGTACTTGAGGGGATTGAGGTATAGTCTCTTTCTCCACAAGTCCCCGAGTTGATACTCAGGTACATAGGTAGCTCTGCTCAAATTTTTGAGATACAATCATTTGCTGCATCAAGGTATTTTAGTTAGTGACCATGGATGAAAGCAATGATGAATTCCATATGTTGGCTATTGAGGACAAGTTAGATGGTACCAATTACCCATTAAACATTGGTCACAAAGGACTAAGGAATTTTGTGCACAGTGTTGATAAACAACCTATTACACTTGCAAATATAGTTATTGAAGATGATGATCTTAAGATTCTTGTTCCTCATATGCTTCCTATTGCACCTATTGAAAAGCAACTTTGATGGGATGGCAGATATGCTCACACACATGCATTGATAGTTTTTTCTATCAAACCAGCCATTATCCCTCATATTCACTCGTACATGCTTGGGATACACTTATCACTTTATACCAGGTAAGAAATGAGGATGTGTTGCTTACCTCCGAAAACAATTGGAGAGTGAGCATATTAATGAAGGAGATTATATGTATAGTTTTTTGACAAAGATCAAATATTTGAAAGAGCATTTGATTTTTGGAGATGAAGTCTTGCCAGATAGTTCACTTGTGTAGACCATTCTTAATGGTCTTCGTGATTCATATTAGAGTTTTGCTTCTACTCTTCATTTGATGATGAAAAGCATTTCAAATGCCTGAACATTTGAGGATTTAGTCTTTGTTTTATTGAAGAACATGAGTCTAGGTAGAACATGTCCATTGTGCATGTTGTACATCAAGCTTTCTTAGTTAGTTAGAAGGGAAAAGGTAAATGGATATCATCTACTAGTACGCAAAAATTTTCTAAGTTTGCATAGTCAAAAAGGGAAGAAAAAGATGAGAAGAAAACAAAAAAGCAGAAACACTTTTGCAAATAGTATAAAGGAAATGATCATGTCATGAAGAGTTGTCCGAATTGGATGCAAAATAGGTAAAGAAGAAAGAGGTTGGAATGCTTGTTGCAGAGTACTCTACACCTAAAACAGAGTCTTCTAATCTTGTGCAGAATGAAGAATGGAAGTTACTGCTATTTGCTATTATGAACCTTCTTCTCATTAACAGTGTATGTCTACAGTAGACTCGGATCTTTAGTACTTTGATAGTGGGGAAACCAAACATATTACCTCGTAGCATAGTTTCTTCAGTTCACTTGAGCTTGCCCCTACATGGAATATTGTTACATGTGCTAACAACTCCTCTTATCCTATAATGGGAGTTGGTAAGATGGTTTTGACTACTACTGACGGTGCTTCTTTAATATTGTGAGATGCTTTCTTTTTCCAAAGATAAAAAACTATATGGTGTTAGTTTTAGCATTAGCAAAGATTGGATTGGTTATCAAATTATTTAATGACATATGTATAGTCCATGATCCATCAAATGGCAATGTTATTATTGCTTCTAGCATTTTATGTCATGGGCTATATAAGCTCATAGACTATGCAAAATCTATGAATGATTCAACATGTGCAGTTCAAGATTCTCAGGCTATCTTAGATGCAAAGCTTTGGCATGCACGCTTTGTTCATCTAATTTTTTCTAGTTTGCTATGCATGTAGAAATGTGAAATGGTGTCCTCTCTACCCAAACTTTAGTCACCTAGTAAACATGTTTGTGAAGGCTATATTTTAGGCAAAATACAGCATTCCTCTTTCCCAAAAGATGGTTCAATACAAGGGACTCAGAAATTATAGCTTTTTCATGGTGGTATAAGTTTGGTCTACCCAACCAGCATAGGACCAACCCTTGAGCATTTTGTTGTTGTCGTATGCCCTTGGGAGCCAAGACCCACACCACCTTGCATGGAAGCAAGAAGGAAGGCCCAAGAAAGACTCTCCTTTCATCCACCCCATCCTCCATCATGTTCAAGCCATTGGCCATCAGCCCGCAGCTATGCCACATGCTTGAAAATATGGAGCAATGGGAGTCAAGGATCCTAGTCACATATGTAAAATACAAGACAATTGCAACACTCTACTTACACACAAAGGAAAATGCTAGCATGCACACACACCTCACTCTCACACTCTCCAAGACTAAATACATATATGCACAAAGCCTTAAGAGAAAGGAGAGTTCTTCCATTGAAAGTATTTTACATGAGAGCACGACCAAAAGCCCCCTTTTACAAGAAATAAGCCTCTATTTATAGGCTAGACACATTCCGCCATGTGCTCCTTTTGACTAGTCAAAAAGGAGCACATGCCTAACTAACATATCTCAAAAAGATCTTGGGAAATATTCTTTCTAACAACTATATCTTCCAAGAATACGTGCGTGGGGATTTTTCTACACTTCTACAAAAAGGATGGGTATTTTTACATGCTTCCAAAAGCCTTACTTTAGGAGAAATATTAAAAAGTGTCTAAGAGGGAGTTTTCATGTGAAACTCTAAGTAGATACAAAAAGAGGGTTCCTATGCACAAATAAAGATGTGTGCATATCCTATACTCAACACTCTCCCCTCCCTAGACTTTGTCGTCCTCGACAAAGCTAAAGAAGAGCATACATAACTGAACTATTTCAAGCTTGAGTCTTGTCTTTTGAGAAGCTCCAGGCCTACAAATCTGCCATTCTGCAGTCTCTAGTCTTCATGTCTTCATACTTCTTCATTGATCGTTGAACCTGCAGCACATCAGTCTTCAAACTTCAAATCTGCAGCACTTCCAATCTTCAAGCCGTCAGTCTTTTCTTCAATCTGAAATGCTTCTGTCTTCAGAGCTGGGCGACACAATCCCCATGGGGCAGTCAGCCCAACCCTGTAATTAGCGGCCTCTGTTGCTAGATATGCAGCAATCCTGATCAAGTCCTGACAAACGAAAGTCCAACATCTCCATGGACAGATGCAAAAACAAGACAGAGCAAGAAAGGAACCAATTGCCATTGTAGCATCTTCAAAACCTTCAATGCATTCATGCAGCCATGTCAAAAAGGAAAAAAAAGTAACCCTTTAATGTGTAAAAGGCTGTCAGAGCAGTGGTGATCTCAACTAGACAGTCGTGTCATAATAGCCGGAAGACCAACCAAACTTCATAACATCCATAGTAGCTTGAAAAAAGAAGCACACATAGCAGTCCTAACATCAAAACTGTCCCAAGCATTTCACCAGATGGCTGTGAAAGTGGTCACAAGCCCAACATTAGGGCAGTCACATATCCAAGACAAAGTGTTCTGTAACGCCCAGGCCCAATATCGAACTGCAAACCCCCTCAGTGAGGTTGATCGAAAGAGGATGACGACAAATGTGATTGCTAGCCGTGGTGCTGCAAGATGCTCGAGAAGATGCATGCAATCTCTTCAACACGCCTGGCAGGTGTGGTGTATTTAGAGCAGCCAAGGTCTCCTGCAGCAAAACATCACCCCCCAACAACTTGGAAATGAGGAAATCAAGACATAGGGCCACATTAATGTCTGTGAGTTGTGGAAAACATCTCCATCTACCAAGGGAGCACAAGGTTTCCAAAATGTTTTATGATTCATATGTCCCTTGACAGGACAAACAATCAATAGGACATAAAAGATTCCAGTTTAGAGTAGCATTGTGGTGTCAAGAGGTGTGGACATCTGCACTGACAAGGGCAGTCACCAGAATTCAAGTAATCTGCTTTAAACATATGCAAAATAACCACCATAAGGAAGTATTATGTGAGGAAGAAATATGCCACCAATCAGTCCAGCAAGAAAGCGAATTACCCCCTGCATGTTAAGTGTTCTATCCTTCTCATATACTGTAGAAAAAATGCTTCAGGGGTCCTGAGTAATCTTGTCATGGTGACAAGTACCGGACTTAATGATTCAGCACGATTTCCATACATAGCATAGCTTCAATCCATGCTCAGGAAGCACAATTTCTGCCCTCATAAGCAGCAGATGATCACCATGGTCGGTTAGAAGCATGCTCAATTGTTTGTGATATAAAAAAAGCCTCTCCACAGGGGTAGCATTGGAGTGGTTGCTGCATCAAGTGGCTTCAAACAACAGGTGCCGAGGAAGTAATATTGCATACTAGACAACAGAGATTAAATGTTCCTGTTTGGCTACCCTGGAGTATAATGCCATAGAATCATTTGCTAGCTTGTAAGAGAGGGCTTTAGGCACCCAAAGTAGTTGCCAGGTGATGAATGTCTCGCATTGACAATTCTGCACAATCACCACACTTAGAAGAGCTTTATTGATGCACAAGTACTGCATCTGCCTTTGTGTGCCTTCCGTTCCGGGAACTGCCACCTACCTGATGATACAAGAACTGGAGTACGTGGAATAATAACATCAATCAATCTAGCAGAGATGTGGTCAATGATTGTACTGAAATCTTCATGTAGAAGAGGAACCAAAGTTGGAAGACATCTTCACCCCAGTAAGCCAGGTACTGTCCAGAGTTTTAAATAGCAGAAACTGGGGTAGATTCTCTTGTGGTCATTTATCATAAACCTCAGTTTGTGCTGAGGAGTACTCTTAGATATCAGATAAGGGACATGCTATAGGTATAGCAGCAGCATAATCTGTTGATACACGCAGAAACTCCCAAAAACAACTTGGAATGGCACAACCTTTACTGTCCATGTGTTACTTCTTGAAGGAGCAATCCTACTGAATGTCGTGGTAAGAGGACTGATGCACTGTAGCAATCGGGGAGCTTCATAAACCCTGAAGGTGGATGGAGGAGCTGACTGTTGCCCAAAATCTAGAGTGTGGGAAAGTGTGGATACCATCCCCTTAGATGAGTTGTCCGCAATCCTAGAGAAACCTCTTTACCATCCAGAGTTGTCCTTAAAGTTTCAAAGCCTGCAATGTTCAGACATAACATAGACGAGTGGTTTTACTCACACTCTTTTGTTGTTATCTGGAACCTTGTGAAGATGACCAAAAGTAGTAGTGGCACCAATTCTATGTCCAAGCTTTTTCAGAATCAGGTGCTACACTTCCAGCCACCTCATAATCCTTTGCAAGATTAGCTCAGGCCGCATGTGGCTCATGCCTTGACCTGTATACTTTGAAGCCTTGCCGCCTTCAAGTCAATCTGTTGCTTGATTCTGAAGCATGAAGGATGAGCAGCATGGATCTCTCTGTGGCATCTGTTTTTCCATTTGGATCAAGTCACTACATATTCTGATCATGTCCATGTACCCACCAGAGCTTATCAGATGGTATCATTACATAGATCTTTGGGATCTTCCATTTGATTGAGTTTCATCTGCTTCTAGCTGCATCTGTCCTTCTGTATAAATGGGTTTGATGTACAGACACATGCAAGCACTCTAGTTCTTTTGACAACTGGCCTGACTTGCTTTTATCCCCATTTTGGAAATGGTAACCATCTAGGCTAGAGATGAAGGAACCACCTAACTTATTTGCATATGGTGTTGTTGACGTTGGCTGTTTGATGATGTTGTTGTCATTTGATATATTGCCTGAGAGAAGCACTTTCTTATACCTCTTTCGGTGCCTTGCTGTGGAATCTGGATTTTAGATGAGGCATGAACCAGATCAAAGATTCATTCGATTGTAGTAATCATGCAGATCCTTGAAGTAGGCAATGGGAAGAAAGCCAAAGGAAACGCGTACTCAAAGTCTGATACAAACTGCAATGGCAAGGAAAAAGGTGCCATTCGGCTTGATAATGAAAGGAGTGATTGGTCGATATGCATGCTTTAGCACTGTGGCAGGCTCCCTGTATCCTTTACTTTCATGAATTGTAGCATTAATCGATGGATGCCACAGTAAAGTCCTGAGTTTCGTACACAAATGAGAGTGGGGAGTGCTACAACTCACCTAGAGGATAGAGAAGAACCAGGAGAGTGTCGAATCCTGATCATCATTTCTGGAATGTGTACAGACTGCGACCTTCAAAGGATAGGTAGTAATTATGCTCACCTATCGACACAACTGAATGGGAACTCAACAGTCTCAGCCCCACCTAGTCACTTGATTTGAACAGAGATCAAAAGGTAATAGTTTCCCTCTGGATAGAGTATACCACCATGGGGTCCAATAACAACAAGCACTGATGTCACTTATAGCGTCTTTATCATGCTCAACCTGACAGTCATGAAACAGACGGAAGGATATCAAGATCATGGTTTGGAGCCCGGCTTCTTGACTGGAGGAATTAGCTGCTTCAAGGAGTGTTAAAGAGGATCATACATGTCTGAGGGCAACCCATGGCAGGCCAAGGACAACTTCAGAGCAACCCATGGCAGGCCAAGGACCTGAGAGCCTTCCAGTAGCCATCATTCTTGGTAGTAGAGGAATACATGTGCTGGATCAATTTTGCATTCGACTGTAGATTGAGTGGCAAGTCCTGTTTGGAATTTCCGAATACTGAAGATGGAATGAGATTTCCTTTTTTGACAATTGATAGCTTTTCGATTACACACCCTATTGCAGCTTGGCCATATTATCTGTCATGCCATGAATGTCAATGTTTGCATCTGCTTCAAAAGGTTAAATGTTCTGGCAGGGGTTGAACCTCAAGCCTTCCCGCACCTTAGCTTCCTTTGACAGTACGGCCTTCACATGATCAATTTGAGAATATCCGAACATCATGATGGTCCCATGTTTCCAATTCTCGTTCTTAACAGGGACTACATCCCTATGCTGGTTCTTAAAAGAAAGAGGGATTCGACCTTCCCATAGAGAAATTGACAGGCAGCATGACACCACGGGCTTGTCCACCTAAAATAGATATACACTCGCAACTAAAGTGTACAACAACTGCAGATTCTTGGAGCAACGGCAGATTCTTGGAGCACCGCCCACCAAGCAAGAAATGAACAGTTAGAGGAGCCTTCTGTGTGCTGCAGCATCAATGCAATATCATAGCCCTTTGAAGAAGCGGTGAGGCTTTTTAAGCTAAGGTGATGCCTCCATCAACTGTTGTTTGAGGCAGAGTCAGGAAGGAACGCGGAGCTTACCCATGTCGAGCTTCCACAGCAGGTTTTGAAGCTCCTAGCCACAATATGTGCACACATGGGCGCCCGGAAGCCACACTTTGGCTAACTGTTGCACCATCCAGGTATACTTCGAAAGTGAACCACACACCTCCGTGGAGAACTTACAACAACAAGGATGGCACAGTATTAACATGTAATCAAAGAGAGGAGATCGACGGGGGAGCTCAAAACAAGCTCAACCCCTCAACATTTATGTAGAAATGACACCCATTCTGAGTCGGAGAAGCGAGCGGTAGCCAAATGGGTGCGGACATGTGAGCAGAGGGAGCCCATGAGCAACGATAGGAGATGAGGGAAATCCCAGGAGGTCATCGCTGGCTGCCAGAGTGCTAAAAAATTCACATGTTCCGATAGGTTGGTGCAACGGAAATCATCGATGGAGGAGGGCAACAGTTTGAGGGCCTTGTGCATGATTTGAGAGACTACAGAGCTTGAGCATGGTCGTTCTTTCTGGGAATCCCATGAGCCGAACTCACCCCATCACATGAGGCAGTTGTTTAAGGTGGAGAGAGAGCCACAGGAGGGTCGTGACTCCGACACAGACATTCCATAGGAGAAGAGGGAGTTTAGCTCCATTCTAGCAAAGAAAATCTCCGCGTTCACTTCTGTACGAGTGTAGAGTAGAGGGTTTTGTCTGCCCCACAGAGCTGCTCAACAAGAAAGGGGAGCCCGTAAGGGCTCGACCCCAACTGAGAAAAGGCCACGAGTTAGGGAAGAAGAAGATGAATCTCCCCATACGTTGCAGTTAATGCGGATAGAGATGGAGAGGGACTATTCATGAAAGATCTTCAATAACCAAACCATTGAATTCATCGAAACAAGAAGAGAGGGAGGGGCCAAGGAGAGGACTACCCATCCCCCTTTTCAAGATAGCCACTCAAAACAGGAAGTGTCAGTGGTGGATAGTGATGCTCAAAATGGTGTATGGAGGTGTGTGTGTGTGTATGTGAGAGATGAGAGAGATAAGGGGGTTAAGGGGTGTTCTTGTGCCACAACAAAACTGAACTAAACTATCCTACCAAAAACAAGAAAATGAGGAACTAATGGCCCAATGGAAGGGTGAAAGTACCATGCCAACACACATATCCTACGTAAATAAGCAAAAAAAATTGCAAATCAATATCTTACCACATGCTCTTGAGCACTCCAAGTGATGAAAGGTCGTGCTCCCCGGCAACGGCGCCAAATTTGTTGTTGTAGTATGCCCTTGGGAGCCAAGACCCACACCACCTTGCATGGAAGCAAGAAGGAAGGCCCAAGAAAGACTCTCCTTTCATCCACCCCATCCTCCATCATGTTCAAGCCATTGGCCATCAGCCCGCAGCTATGCCACATGCTTGAAAATATGGAGCAATGGGAGTCAAGGATCCTAGTCACATATGTAAAATACAAGACAATTGCAACACTCTACTTACACACAAAGGAAAATGCTAGCATGCACACACACCTCACTCTCACACTCTCCAAGACTAAATACATATATGCACAAAGCCTTAAGAGAAAGGAGAGTTCTTCCATTGAAAGGATTTTACATGAGAGCACGACCAAAAGCCCCCTTTTACAAGAAATAAGCCTCTATTTATAGGCTAGACACATTCCCCCATGTGCTCCTTTTGACTAGTCAAAAAGGAGCACATGCCTAACTAACATATCTCAAAAAGATCTTGGGAAATATTCTTTCTAACAACCATATCTTCCAAGAATACGTGCGTGGGGATTTTTCTACACTTCTACAAAAAGGATGGGTATTTTTACATGCTTCCAAAAGCCTTACTTTAGGAGAAATATTAAAAAGTGTCTAAGAGGGAGTTTTCATGTGAAACTCTAAGTAGATACAAAAAGAGGGTTCCTATGCACAAATAAAGATGTGTGCATATCCTATACTCAACACATTTGGAGAGTCAAATAAATCTTATAGACATGTGATTAGTGCAATAAAATCCACTATGTATGTCAGAGCATCAAGGAGAAAGAGTTGGTACAAAACAGATAAGTTTGGACTTTGACTAACTCAAAAAACTTGCTATCTTTGGATGAAACAATCAACTTCAAATGCTCATAGAATCTAGCATGATTACAATTGGAAAAATTCCTTCTAGATGAATGTTATACATAAGGTTGAGCATCTAAAATTCACAAGAAGACAAGTGTTTAGCAATATATGCTTCTGGGATGAAACTAGATGCATGGAACTTACATTATCTCCAAATATGTGAGGTTTGGAACTCACAAGTCCCAAATCTGAGTACAATCCTTTTAACCATATTGCCTCTTGAGTTGCTATGGTCAAACCTCTATACTCTACTTTAGTTGAGGATAAAGCCATTGTTGGTTGCTTCTTGGAACTCCACGACACTAGCTTTGAATACAAATGCTAAGTAACTAGAGGTACTTCTAACTTACCCCTGATTTGAGATGGAACATGCACATAAGCAACACAAACCAAATATTCTGCAATGTTCAAGTGATGGTCTTAGCTCCTGCCCAATCTGCATATGAATAAATTTTGATATCCAAATTTGAAGACCAAGGATAAAATATACCTTCATTCATTGTTCCATTCAGGTACCTTCATTGATTGTTACTCTCTTAGCTCCATCCATGTGTGGTCTTCTTAGTGAGTGCATGAATTGGCTTGGCACTCCTACACTATATGAGATATCTACCATTGTATGAGTAGCATATAATAAGCTACCTACCAAGCTTTGACACTCTTTAATGTCTTAAATTTTCTCAACTTCATAAACACTAAGTTTTTTATTCATATCTTAAGTTGTACCTACAATTTAGTGTTCTCCATTTTGAACTTAAGGATTAGATCCTCAATGTATCTCCTTTGAGTCAAATACATTCCTTCATCTTTGTATATGACCTGCATACCTAGGAAGAATGTGAGCTCACCTAAATCATTGATTTTGAACTCCTCTTGCATATGCTTTTTGATACTTTGTATGCCATCCAAGTCATCTCCTATCACAATTATGTCATCTACATATACACACAAATAGATAACTTCATTGTGATTCTTCTTGATGAACAAAGAAGGGTCTGCATTGCTTGACATGAACCCTTGATATTGAAGATGCACCTTTTTGAGTATGCATACATAAGATGTGTAATTAGGGTTTTCAAATCCTAGAGATTGTGAGATGTATACCTCTTAACTTATCCAACCATTTAGAAATTCATTTTTCACATCAAGCTGAAGTAGTCTCCAATTTCTTGCAATAGCTATGCTTAGCAATGTCCTGATTGTAGTCATCTTTGCAACTGGTGAGAATGTTTCCTCATAGTCTATACCATGAGTTTGTGAACATCCTTTGACAAATAATCTAGCTTTTGTTCCTGCAAATTGATCCATCTAAATTTCTTTTTAGCTTATAGACCCATCTACATCCTATTACCTTTTGATTAGTTTGCATTGGAAGCAACTCCCAAGTATCCATTTCTTTTAAGACTTCTACTTTCTCTTTTTTAGCTTTCTCCCAATTAATGTTACCTTTTACTTCTTCATAGGTTGAAGGTTCTTCTAAAATTGACTCTTTTTCCAAGTAAATTCAATGATTTGTAGCAAATCTAGAGTCATATCCATACCTTTTAGGTTGCTTTCTCTCCCTTGTTGACTTTTTAGGAGCTTGCTTGGAGCATTCTTCACACTCTTGAATTTTTTCTTTGCCTCTTGACTTCCATAGCTTGTAATCCTTTTCCCTTTCATCTTATTCATTATTTGTATTACTTCTTGGATCCTCGACGTGTGTTTCATGTTTGGCTCCCAATTGATGGAAGTGAGAATCAAGATCATATGGTAGAGTTACTTTCTATTTGTCTTCATCATACCAAGACATGTATTCATCAAACACAACATCCCTACTTGTGGTAAATTTCTTGGTAGAACGATTATAAAACTTGTAGCCCATTTGAGTTGAATCATAGCCAATGAATACTGCCTTGGTTGCCCTTTCATCAAGTTTACCTCTGATTTGTGAAGGTACATGTACAAAAGCTAAACAACCAAATACCTTATAATGACCTAGAGTTGGTTTTCTACCATTCCAAGCTTCATAATGAGTCATACTTGAAGATATTTAGATGAACATCTATTCACAAGATATATAGCTATTGAGGTTGCTTCTGTCCATAAATAGTGTGGCAACTTCTTTTCTTCAAGCATTGTTCTAGCTAATCCAATTAGAGTCTTATTTCTTCTCTGTACCATTCCATTCAATTGAGGAGAATACCTTGTAATCACTTCCCTTTTGAGGCCTTTATTCTACAAGAATTCATCAAACTCTTTGGAGAAGTATTCTTGCCCTCCATCAGATCTGAGTTTCTTCAATGATCTACCTATATGATTCTCCACATGTGCTAGGTAACTCCTTGAAGCATTCAAACACTTCATTCTTATTCTTGATCAAGTACAAAATGTTCCATCTACTATGATCATCAACAAAGGAAACATAATACCTTGATCCTACTAATGAAGGTTCTTGACTTGTTTCCCACACATCAGTGTGTAGTAAGTTTAAAAGGTTGTCCAAAATGTTGTTGTGGACATAGCCTTTGTGGTTCAATCCCAATTGGACATGCATCACATATGTTGATCATGTGTTGCTTTGATATGTTTGGCATCCCTAGAACACTTTGATCCCTTCATATATCCTTCACGGTTCCTTTGCTCACATATGCAAGTCTCTTATGCCACACTTCAAGCTCACTTAAGGTTTGAGATCCAAAGTTGAATATAGCTATGTTCCTAGTTTCTCCTACTTCAGCCTACCATGCTTCTCACCTTTGGCTATCTTCTTGAATCCTTGACATGGAACTTTTGCAAAAGCTCCATGTTGGGTGAACCTAACTTGTAAGCCTTTTTCAACTATTTGGCCTACACTTATTAGGTTTTTAGTGCGCTTGGTATCATCCCTTGTTTGTACTTTGTGTCTATGCTTTGAACTTTCCAAGTTGGATAGAAGAGAAATGTTTCCTGCAACATGGTTTGAACATCCTAAATATGTAGAAAAAATTATCATCTTCTTTATCACCTTTGTGGCTCAGATTCATTAGAAGTGAGTCTTCATGTGATTGATATGCGGTTGATCTTCACAATAATTGTTAAAGTCCCTTCTGTTGTGACTCCTATTGTTGTTGTTGAAGTTCTATCCACCTCTGCCTCTAGTGTTTCCAAATCCAACTCTTCCACCTCCTTTCTCAGTCCTTTCATTGAACCAATAATTTTGAGTGGTGTGGTTGGTCTTCTCACATATGACACAAGGTTGAACATTTTGAACTTTTCATTTGTCATGTTTTGCTCCTTTCTTCTTCCCTTTCCACTTGCTCTTGCTTGCATAGTTGTCTTGGGAAGTCTCTTCTTCATCATCTTCCTACTTCTTGCCTTCATAAAGGATGCTTGTAGTATTAACTTGATAAGAGTTAATTTCTTCATATTATTGTTGGCCTCTTGGTTGAAGAGTTGTCCAAGGAATATGTTGAAATATAGGGTTTGTACATCCATGATAAGATCATAAGTTGTGGTGAAGGATTGCCATTGTGGATCACATCTAATTCCATTTAGAATTTGCCTTATGATGGTCTCTTCGTCAATCAGCTCTCCAATGGATGTTAAATGATGTGCAACCTCCCTGACATTAGTAACAAACTCTATGATAGTTTGTTCAGGTGTCTTCTTCATTTGATTGAATTCATTCCAAAGATGGTTCTTACTTGCTTTGGTACTAGCACAAATGAAAGTCTCTAGGGTATCCCAAGTCTCTTGAGATGTCTTGCATCCTCTAATATGTAGTAATAGAAAGTCAGAGATAGATTTTAGTATATATGACCTTGCTTGAGCATCCCTTGCACACCAAAGTGTGAGTTTCTCTATCTCCTCATGTGTAGATCCTCTTTTGGATCTTGGAGTAGGCATAGCTTCATCACCTACTACAATTCCATAAATATTTCTACCTTGCAAATAAGCCTCCATTTTGATTTTCCAAGAAGCATACTTGTGTCTATCAAGATTTTCAATCATTGAGGGAAATACATCACCCATCTTGATCTTGCTCAGGTATCACTAAGAGAACTTGGGGAAGCTTGTAGGAGGTAGAAAAGTGAGTTCCCAAGTTATGAAGCTTGGTCTAGCCAACCAGCAAAGGACCAATCCTTGAGCTTTTGGAGATTCAAATATGTTGGAACAGGACAATCAACAATTGGTGATTATGAGAAGCCTAGAAATAAAGATATGAAGAAAAGATTGAAGTCCAACTTCATGAAGTGAAGTGAAGATTCAGGAAGAAAAGTTCTTTAGACATATGTACATTAGTTTTGTAAATGCTTCAAAATACTTGAAGTAATGATGAATCAATACTCATATGTATATATAAACTTGTAGATAGTCATATTAGAAGTGAGAGATGAAATATAGATGAATAGATGATGAGTATTGTGTGTATCATCCATCAGATGTATGAAGAGTTGAATAGAAAGAATGTTCAGAGAACTGCGCATCGATCATTTCTCTCGTTCTCCTTCTATGTTTGATTTTATTAGAAATCCTTTTGTACACATCTAA
This sequence comes from Ceratopteris richardii, assembly GCA_020310875.1. Taxonomy (NCBI): domain Eukaryota; kingdom Viridiplantae; phylum Streptophyta; class Polypodiopsida; order Polypodiales; family Pteridaceae; genus Ceratopteris; species Ceratopteris richardii. Next base: position 57,892,803 of record CM035435.1, read on the forward strand.
TTACATAGTTAATCTATCTATGGTTAAAGTTTAAGAGTCCAATTGCAAATAGGCTGAGAGAATTTTGTGTAGGAACATCTATATGTGAGAAAGTATTGAGTGCCTTCTGAAACAGGCACAATCCCGATGGTCAAAGAAATGGTCAGTTCTCAGTGCACAGTGTAAAGTTTTACACAAATGAGGAGTCAAAATCTAAGTTGGAAGGTAAGCCATCTATGGCTAAAAGCATTCACTTAAATGGGTTCTAGTTTGGGAGAACTATGTGTTAGAAATTGCAGGTGTCAAAGTCGATTTTACAGGAAGGCAGTTTCAGACATAGGTAGATTATTTGGAACATTTCTCATAATCTACTTAATCTTTTGAAGTGTTTTAACTTGGAGGAAGTGCGCAAACTCTAGGCAACACATTCTATAAAGTTTCAATGAGTGAATAATGTGCAGCAGACTTTTCTGTGAAATGACTTTCTTCACAATTAGCTAAAACCTTGACAGTTTGGTGCTTGTCTTCCAAAATTGGTTGGAGTTTAAAGTTATTCTTGATATAGAGGTGGTCTAACATCAAGGATAGCTTGTTCTTTTGAAGATTAACACTCTCCATCAGTGGTATGAGAGCAAGGTTTATTAGATTGAGGAAAAGGAAGGCCCCAACTGCTGCAGCTATAGAAATTTCAAACCTTGAAGATTCAAAAGGATAAAGTGTGAAGGAAAAGTTGAAGGAAGACACACAAAGGCGATCAAAAGGATTAGAAGGAGTAAACTTCGAAGCTAAGGTACATTCATTCCTTATAAGGATTAAAGATTTGATAGTACAGGTGTAGCAAGGATGGAAGATAGTCTCCAAATTGAGAAGTTGGATAGAGAGAACTATCCAGCTTGGTCTATGAGAATGGAAGCTCATCTTATGAGCAAAGATCTGATGGGATACATTAGAGGAGAGGAAGAAAAGCCAGAGTTCAAAGATCCTAGTGTTCCAACTAGGGAGGAGCTTGCAGATATAAAGATTTGGATGAAGAAGGATGCTCAAGCAAGGAGCATAATCTACATGGCAGTGAATGATTATTTGCTTCCTCATATTAGAGGACTTGAAAGTGCAAGTGACATATGGAATGCTTTGGAAGAGCATGTTCAAAATACAACCAAATCGAGGAAACCTTCATTATGGGCAGAGTTTACTACATTTAAGAAGAAGGCTTCACAATCAATATCTGATTATGTGACAAAGATGAAAGACATTGCTGATTCTTTAGGTGCAATTGATGAAGATATTGAAGAAGATAAGTTGGTAAGACAAATTCTCACAGGGCTAAGAGGAGAAGAGAAGTGGAAGCCTTTTATTTTGTTTACATAACTTTCATTAGATCATTTCACTCCTGGTTTGAATAAATTGTTAGGACATATGCTAACTTTTGAGAATGATATCAAAGGAGATGTTGATAAGAGTGCAGGTCATGCAATGTATTCTAAAGACAAGAAGAAAGCTGGCAAAGGAAAGCAACAATGAGTTGAAGATGAAAGTACTCCAAGTCAAGCAAACTTCCTAAGAGGAAGAGGAAGTGACAGAAGTAGAGGAAGAGGTAGAAATAACAAAGATAATGTCAGCGCTTGTTGGATATGTGGTAAGACCAATCATTTATCTCATGATTGTTGGCATAATAATCAAAGCAATGGTAATTTTAATCAGAATTTTAGTCAAAGAGGAAGAGGTGGCAGATATCAGAGAGGAAACTTCAGAGGTAGAGGTGGTAGGAATTCTTTTGGAAGAAGTGGAGGAATAAACTTCCAAAATCAATCCTATAATAACACCTACTACAATTATGCATCAGATCAGAAAGAAGATTCAACTCTTATTATGAATGCAACATGTGAAGCCTCACATGAAGACATGAGAGTATTTTATATTGACTCAGGATATAGCAATCATCTGAGTGGAAACATTGCTTTGATGACTGATCTATATCATAAGGCAATTAATCACACAGTTCAAATAGGTGATAATACAAAGCACAAAGTAAAGTCAATTGGTTCAGTTAAAGCCAAAGATGGAAGTACTCTCTTGATTAAGGTTCTGTATGTTCCTACAATTCCAAAGAATTTGATTAGTGTAGGACAAATTGTGGAAAAAGGATATGAGGTAAGGTTCACTAATGATGGAGTTTATGTTGAAGACCCTAGTCAAGGGTATAAACAAATTGTTTCAGGAAAGAAGGAAGGAAGCCTCTTCACATTAAAGATACAAGGTAATATTGGACATGCTATGTTCACATATGGAGAACAGAAGGTGTCTGAATTGGATCTTTGGCATAAAAGACTTGGACACTTTAATGAAAGAGGTATCAAAGAAATGGTTAACAATGGTTCAGTGCTTGGATTGCCTAATGTTGCAGGTCAACACATGACATACAGATGTGAAGCATGTCAGCTAGGTAAGGCTCACAAGCAATCATATAATAAGCATGGTTTTATGTACTCAGAAAGACTTGAATCGGTACATACAGATGTATGGGGTCCTTCAAAGGACTTCAGTATAAATGGTTCAAGATATTATGTCATATATGTTGATGATGCTACCAGATGGATCACAATTTATGTGATCAAAGACAAGTCAGAAGTATTTAACACATTTAAACACTATCATGCATATGCAGAAAGAATTACAGGTCAAAAATTGAAGAGGTTAAGGTCAAATGGAGGGGGAGAGTATTTCTCTAATGAGTTCAGTGATTATTTGTGGAATGCAGGTATAAAGAGAGAGGTTACTTGCAGGTACTCTCCTCAACAAAATGGGGTAGCAGAAAGAAGAAACAGAACTCTTGTTGAGTTTGCAAGATCCATGATGAAGGAGAAAAGTTGCCCTAATTATTTGTGGGCTGAGGCTGTAAACACAGCCACATATTTGGTCAATAGGTTACCATGTAAAGCTTTGCAAGGTATGACACCATATGAAGCTTGGTGGGGTAAGAGACCTACCTTGGATCATTGTAAAATATTTGGATGATTGGCATATGCATATGTGCCATCTCAATTGAGGCATAAATTGGAACCTAAAGCAGAGAAGTATGTATTCATTGGTTATGATGACAAGAAGATGGGTTATAGGTTGTGAAGTCCATCTACAAAGCAATTCCTTGTGTCTAAGGATGTTACATTTGATGAGCAAGGTACTTGGTATGCAGGTACACTTAATGTTCATGCAAATGTTGAAGAAGTTGTGAATCAAAAGAAAGGTAAAATCAAAGGTTCATATATTTAATGAAGAGGAGAACAATGAAGTACAGGTTGAAGTTGAAGATGTGCCAAGGTTTGATCCAGAATGTGATGAACCAGAAACTTCAAGAAATGGAGAACTCAGAAGGTCATCTAGGCACAAATGGCAACCTACAAGGTATAGCTATGATACTTCATTCTTGACTACTAAAGATTATGCTTACATGTTAAAAGCAGATGAAGATCCATCCATATATGATGAAGCCAAAGGGAAGAAGAATTGGGAAAAAGCTATGCAGGAAGAATATGATGCATTGATGGAAAATGAGACTTGGGACTTGGTTCCTAAACCAAATAGCTAGAAGATCATTGGATGTAAATGGGTTTACAAAACAAAAAGGTTTGCAGATGGAAGTGTATCTAGGTACAAAGCCAGGCTTGTTGTAAAGGGATATGCACAGACATATGGTGTGGCCTATGATGAAACTTATAGTCCTGTTGCAAAGATGACAACCATAAGGACTCTCATAGCAATTGCTGCTTGCAAAGGTTGGAAATTATCTCAATTAGATATGAAGAATGCATTTTTGAATGGTTATATTTCAGATGAAGTCTACATGGAACAACCAGATGGTTTCAAAGATCAAGTGTATCCAAATTATGTGTGTAAGCTCAAGAGAGCTTTGTATGGGTTGAAGCAGGCCCCAAGGACATGGAATTATAGGCTTGTAAAGTCCTTAAAGGAACTTGGATTTCAAGCATCAAAGGCAGATAGTAGCTTGCTAGTCAAAGCAAGTGAGGATGGATTTATTTATGTTTCTATTTATGTTGATGACATAATACTTACAGGAACAGATGACAAAGGTATACACATGATTAAGAAGCAAATGAAGAAAGAATTTAAAATCAGTGATTTGGGAAATTTGTCATTATTTTTGGGAATGGAGATTCCATATACTCAACATGGAGTATATGTAACTCAAGAAAGGTATCTAAAAAATTTGTTAACCAAATTTAAAATGGAAGATTGCAAGATAGCACCAACTCCAATGGAAGTGAATCATAGATTGAGTAGATATGGAGGAGAAGAATTCAAAGATATGAAGCTTTAGCAGAGTTTGGTGGGTAGCCTGATTTATGCTACATTAACAAGACCTGACTTATCATATGCAGTTGGAGTTCTATCTCAATTCATGCATTGTCCTAGAAAGGAACATTGGATTGCAAGACAAAGAGTACCTAGGTACATCAAGGGCACACTTAAAGAAGGTTTGTATAATGTTTTTACTTCAAATACAAGAGTCAAAATATATAGTGTTGCAGATTGGGCAGGTAATTCTGATGATAGAAGATCAACACATGGATATTTGTGTTATGTGGGAGATAAGCTAGTTTCATGGTGTTCTAAGAAGCAACATACAGTTGCTTTATCATCTATAGAAGCAGAATACAAAGGCATGGTAGAAGCTGCAAAAGAAGTAATATGGTTAAAGACTCTTATGAAGAGTTTTGATATTATACAAAGTACTCCTATCATTTGTGGAGACAATATGAGTTCTTTATATTTGGCAGCAAATCCTGTATTCCATGCTAGAACTAAACATATTGAGATTCAGTATCATTTTTTGAGAAAGAAGGTTGTTGATAAAGAAATAGAAGTTATGCATACTCCTACAAAAGATCAACTTACAGATATGATGACAAAGAGCTTGGATGGACCAAAGTTGCAGAGGTTTAAAGATATGGCAGGAATAAAGAAGATGTAGGTAATCACAATTGATGATTGAGGGGGAGCTGTTGGAACAGGACAATCAGCAATTGGTGATTATGAGAAGCCTAGAAATAAAGATATGAAGAAAAGATTGAAGTCCAACTTCATGAAGTGAAGTGAAGATTCAGGAAGAAAAGTTCTTTAGACATATGTACATTAGTTTTGTAAATGCTTCAAAATACTTGAAGTAATGACTAATCAATAATACGTGTAGATAGTTGTATTAGAAGTGAGAGATGAGATATAGATGAATAGATTATGAGTATTGTGTGTATCATCCATCAGATGTATGAAGAGTTGAATAGAAAGAATGTTCAGAGAATTGCGCATCGATCATTTCTCTTGTTCTCATTCTATGTTTGATTTTATCAGAAATCCTTCTGTACACATCTAATTCCATAGTTAATCTATCTATGGTTAAAGTTTAAGAGTCCAATTGCAAACAGGCTGAGAGAATTTTGTGTAGGAACATCTATATGTGAGAAAGTATTGAGTGTCTTCTGAAACAGGCGCAATCCCAATGGTCAAAGAAATGGTCAGTTCTCAGTGCACAGTGTAAAGCTTTACACGAATGAGGAGTCAAAATCTAAGTTGGAAGGTAAGCCATCTATGGCTAAAAGCATTCGCTTAAAGGGGTTCTAGTTTGGGAGAACTATGTGTTAGAAATTGCAGGTGTCAAAGTCGATTCTACAGGAAGGCAGTTTCAGAAATAGGTAGATTATTTGGAACATTTCTCATAATCTACTTAATCTTTTGAAGTGTTTTAACTTGGAGGAGGTGCGCAAGCTCTAGGCGACACATTCTATAAAGTTTCATCAGAAACTTTACACAAATGATTAATCAATGAGTGAATAATGTGCAGCAGACTTTTCTGTGAAATGACTTTCTTCACAATTAGCTAAAATCTTGACAGTTTGGTGCTTGTCTTCCAAAATTGGTTGGAGTTTAAAGTTATTCTTGATATAGAGCTGGTCTAACATCAAGGATAGCTTGTTCTATTGGAGATTAACACTCTCCATCAAAATAAACATTAAAGGCATGTGATTAGTGCAATGAAACCCACTCTACTTTGGAGCATCAAGGAGAAAGAGTTGGTACAAAACATATAAGTTTTCACTTTGACTACCTAAAAAAACTTGTTATCTTTGGATGAAACAATCAACTTCAAATGCTCATAGAAGCCAACATGATTACAATTGGAAAATTTTCTTTTTGAGGAATGTTATAAGGTAGAGTGTCTAGAATGCACAAGAGTACAAGTAATACGCAATATACACTTATGGAATGAATTTAACACTCAATAGAGCTACCCCCAATTTTTCAAGGTTGCACAGAGATAGATCACGAGAGAGTAAAATTATAATTTCTGCAAATCTACTAAACCAAATGAATTAGATGCTAATTTTTACATAAAAATTAGACACTAATACCTTTTAAATGAATCTCATTAATCAAGTTTGAAAATATGTAGAGAGAGTAGCAACCTTTGCAAGTTCACCATTTTTGACAAAGATGGTGTAAAGAAATAAAAGAGTAACTCAATGATGACCCAAAGTGTATGTATATTGCTTCAATGTAATATACAAGTGATTTGAAGACTTTATATAGACTCTTGAAGTGTTTCATGACTTCTACAAGTGGATTTTGAATTCGAATCAAGGCAGGATAGGTTGTTGAAGACAATCGATTCACTTTCCTACAATTTAGGAAAATGAAGATATAGTCTTACCTACTTTTTGTTGATTGATTGATTCATTCATTTTTAAGCTCAACCACCTCAAATTCATGGAGTTTTAGCTCTCCTTTTACAAGCATAAAGCTCTAGGCTTTTACATTGGTAAATGATCCATACAAAATCTTTATGAAAATGCCATGAAGATAAATATTGATGAAGAACCTCTTCAAAGGAATATCTTTGGTACATTCCACGTGTTGATTTGATGAAGTAGAACAAATCCACCTCAAGCATAGTGTAAGATTGATGTTCCAAGAAACATTATCCTTACTTCATGACTTTTCTTGATGATGTTTCAAGGCATGCATGCATGTATCCATTGTGTTTATGTGCTTTAAACAGTTTTTGGTTTTGGTTATCGCATCGAGGGGGAGAATACATGTCTTTTGAATTTGATGCATTTTTTGATGAACGTGGGATAAGACATCACTGTACAATGTCATATACACCTCAAGAAAATGGAGTTGTTGAAAGAAAGAACAAGTCTCTCATGGAGATGGTGAGGTGTATGGTTAAAAGTTAGGCTCGACCACATAGTTTCTAGCTTGATGTTGTTATGTGTGCAGCATGTGTACTTAACAGTTGTCCCACCAAAGCACTGCAATCCATCACTCCATATGAGGCTTGTCATGGTTGCAAGCCATCCATTTCTCATCTGGTGTTTTTGGTTGTCTAGAATATGCATAAATGCTTGAACAACATCCTAGAAAATTGGATGATAAAGAAGTAAAATGTATTTTTGTTGGGTATAGTTTTGAAAGCAAAGGCTATCATCTGTATCATCCATAGATTAAATGCATTTTGATTATCCATGATGTTGTTTTTGTGAAAGATGCAATTCAATCATTACTCTCATGTACTAAGGAGACATTAGTTAGCTCCAAAGATGTATGTGACACTTTGCTACCTCTTTTTACAGGCGGACAATCAAGCACTGGTCCAAATGAGGCTATTTCTAAGCCTTTACAGGTTTCACATGATGATGCACATCATTCCATTTCTGTTTTCCCTCGGTTTGTATATACATAGATAACCCTAACAGGCAACTTATCTTTGTGCATTCACTTGGTAATACATTGAGCATTGTGTGTTGTGCTCCACACTTCTTCTTCTTCTTCCTAGTGTTGTTTGTGTGCTTTCGTAGACCTCAAAATCCAACACACTCAAATAGAGAAAGATGTGCTTAAGTGCCTGACAATGCTTGACACCTAGGCAATGCATAAACTAGCTCACCTGAGAGACAACAAACTAAATATCACACAGAGTTATGGATAAGTACATCAAGCATCCAACAATGTGATGATAGAGAGCAACATCAAATGCATCTTGAACATCATGAAGACTCAACCATAAGCTTGTTTCCATAGGAGTGGTAATAGGTTTGCAATGTTCAAGGCCAAGATGCTACAATAATGTGTCAATATATTTTTTGTGACACAAAGGTATTCCTCCATCAACTTGCACAAATTGAATCACCTAATTACCCTGAGTATGCTCAACAATTTTTGTGTGATTCTGAGACTATGACTAGAGGGTTGTTTTCACACCCTAGATGAAGTGGCAACCTGCTCTGATACCAATTGTTGGAGTTTGAGGTTGGTGAAAGCACATGAATAGCATAAAGAATAAGAAGAATCTTAGAGCACAACATAACATTGAATTAATTACCAAGTGAGTATATAAGAATAAGTAATTTGTTAGGGTTATAGGCATTTACACAAGCTAGGGAGAATAAACCTCCTAAATCCCAAAAAAAATGCTCTATTAGTCCTAAGTGTGTTCACACACACATCACCACCAAAATATATCAACATCCATATCCTTCTTTTGTAAGTGAAGCAAACTATCAAAGTTCAAATGACCAAAATGACTATGTCTTAAATACATTTCAATCATAGAAGAAGTGTGTGTAAGAAAGGCATTTGAGGCAACTCTCTTATATGTATCCAAGCAATACAAGGCAGTCCCCAACATCACAATAACATTGCCATTGTTGAAATCATGAACCATACATTTTTTATAAACAAAATGTACATGAAGTCCGAAACTAGCAATAGTAGGAGATGAAATCAAAATCTTCTTGATACCAGTCACATGCAATGCATTCTTGAGAGTAACAATACCTCCATTTGGGAGATGAAATCAAAATCTTCTTGATACCAGTCACATGCAATGCATTCTTGAGAGTAACAATACCTCCATTTGTACTCATAATCAAAATTTCTCTGACTCCAATATTAGGATAAGAAGAATTTTTTGCATATACATGTCCTCTCTTGGCTGCATCTTTCAACGATGCAAAAAATGTTTTGCATGAAGTGATATGCTTTGAAGAACCTCTATCAAAAAATTAATCCAAATCAGCCTCATTCATAATCATACATGTAGAATATAATGATGAATCATTATGACATGTAACAACACATGCCCAAACATCTTGAGAAACATTAGCTTTATCACTATTTTCATTAGATGCATTCTAAACAATAGACCTGTCAGATTCTTTTTTCTTTTCATTATGCTTGGCAAGCTTTCTACATTCATCAATGGTATTCCCAACCTTTCAACATAATTTCATCTCTTCTTCTTTTGCATATCACCATCAAGAGAGGAAGAGCTGGAAGACGAAGAGTGAGGATTTGGTTTTCATGAACTCTTTGCAATGATTTGTATTCAAATCACATCATGGTTGAGGTTTGTTGTGATTGAACAAGTTACTTTTCTACAATCTAGAAAAAGTAAAGGTCATGTCCAACAACTTGATTTTAGGTGAACTGATTTGATTGATTGAACATCAAGGGTAAGCGATCATAAAGGATCCTTAGAAAATAACAATAAATGAATGCAAATGAAGACTCTTCAATGAGTATCTATGGAATCACCCAAATGATATTTTTTATGTATAGAAAATCCACCTATATAAGCTTGATGATCAAACATATCTTCCTCAAGCTAAACTATAGTTGAGTCTTCATTCTCTAATAGGTTGAATACTTGCCATTTTGATTTAAATCTACAAGGTTTTATCCCACCAAGTGCCTTTGTCATCATATATCCTATTTTCTTTTCAATTGGAAAAAAAGATATGTCAATCTCTTTTGCCATGAGGTTCTCCTTGATGAAGAGGTAATGAACCCTCTATGTGTTTGGTTCTTGGATGGAAGACAAAGTTCGCTACTAAGTGCATAGAACTTATATTATCTATAAATATGTGAGGCTTTGAACTCACAAATCAGAAAAATATACACAATTCCCTTAACCATATTGCCTCTTGAGTTGCTATGATCAAACCTCTATACTTTGTTTTAGTTAAGGATAATGCAATTGTTGGTTGCTTCTTGGAACTCCATGACACAAGAATTGAACCTGCAAATGCTAAACAACCAAAGGTACTTCTTCTATCATCCTTAGCTCATGCCCAATCTGCATTTGAATATATCTTGAGATCCAAATCTGATGAATAAGAATAAAATATGCCTTCATGTTACCTTGAAGTACTTGAGTACTCTCTTAGTTGCATCCATGTGCAGTCTTCTTGGTGAGTGCATGAACTAGCCTAGCACTCCTACACTATATGAGATATATACCGTTGTATGAGTATCATAAATCAAGCTACCTACCAAGCTTTGATACTCTTGAATGTCTTGAATTTTCTCACCTTCATAAACATTAAGTTTTATGATTCATCTCCGAAGGTGTACATGGATGTTTAACATTCTCCATCTTGAACTTAAGGAGTGGATCTTGAATGTATATCCTCTGACTCAAATATATCCCGTGATCTGTGTATATGACCTGCATATCTAAGAAGAATGTGAGCTCACCTAAATCACTGGTTTTGAACTCCTCTTGCATATGCCTTTTAATCCTTGGTATATCATTCAAGTCGTTTCCTGTCACAATTATGTCATCCATATACACAAATAGATAACTTCATTGTGATACTTCTTGATGAACAAACAAGGGTCTGCATTGCTTGACCTGAAACCTTGATCTTGTAGGTAGGTTATCAATATGAAATTCCAAGCTCTAGGGGCTTGTTTCAATGTGTTTGCATAAATAAGATATGTAGTTAGGGTTTTCAAATCTTAGAGGTTGTGACATGTATACCTCTTCACTAATCTAGCCATTACCAAATGCATTCTTCACATCTAGTTGAAGTAACCTCCAATTTCTTGCAACTGCTATACTTAGCAACATCGTGATTGTAGTCATTTTGTAAACTGGTGAGAAGGTCTCCTTATAGTGTATACCATGATTTTGGGCACATCCTTTAGCAACTAATATGGCCTTATACCTGCAAATTGATCCATTTGAATTTCTTTTTAGCTTATAGAACCATCTAAAACTTATGACCTTTTGATTGGTTTGCAATGGGACTGATTCCCATGTATCCATTTCTTGAATGCTTCTACCTCCCCTTTCATAGCTTTTTCCCAATTAGGGTTACACTTTTCTTCTTCATAAGTTGAAGGTTCCTCTAAACTTGAGTCTTTGTCCAAATAAATAGAGTGCTTCATAATTGGGCACATATGCCAAACTGATCTCTCCAAGAGAAAACCTCTCCCTGACATAATGATAGTGAACCTCTGATTATCAATGAAGATGGTGGTGGCAGAAAACTGGCTAACACACAAACTAGCCAAAAGGCATTTGATTCAAACACACTTAGTAGTCACTATGAAAGTCTGATAACTAGAAGTGGCCATAGTAGGAACTTTATTGCTAAACCAAGATATGCATGAGCTACCAAACATGAAGGGAAAACCACTGGTGGTCACATAAGTGTCATAGCAACTAGCCTAGTCAAAGTTAGAAAACGCATATAAATCAGGCAGTAGTAATCCCCCCCTAAGGGTAAGACAATCCAAGTACACAGGTAGCACTCAAGTAGTGAAAGATATGCTTAAATGCTTGCAAATGCTTGATGCCTGGGCAATGCATAAACCTACTCATCTGAGAGACAGCAACTTGAATACCAGGTCGAGTTATGCATAAGTAAATACAGCATCCAATAGCATGATGATAGATAAAAACATTAAATGCATCCCCAAAATCATGAAGACTCAAACGTAACCTGTTTCCATAGGAGTGGCAATAGGTTTACAATATTCAAGGCCAAAACACTGCAATAATGTGTCAATATATCACGTTTGACACAATACCCCCTCAACTTGAATAAAATGAATGCTCAAATGATGATGGAAATGCTACAAATTTAACGTGTCAAAAAAGGCATGCAAGTCAGCCTTAAACTCAACAATATGCTACTCATCAAGACCAGTAAGTAGCAACAAAATCATATAATTAGAAGTACATCTGCACGCTTAACATATAAGGTGCTCTTAGTTTGATTGTTCTCAAAACCATGTGCAATCAATTAGGCATGTATCTTTTCATACCAAGCATGTGGTGCTTGCTTCAAAGCATATGATTCCTTTTTCAACCTCCACACTTTTTTCATGCCCTTTCTCCACAAAACCACAAGGCTAAAATAAAGCACTTCTTCATATAAGTCACCATTCAGAACTGCAATTTTAATGTCCAATTGATGTAGATTCCAACCATGATCAGCATCAAGTACACAGATGCTACGAACGGTAGTCATTCGGAATGTGGGAGCAAATGTCTCATCAAAATCAATGCCTCTCTTGAGCATAACCTTTAGCAACAACCCTAGCCTTATACCTGTCAACTATTCCATCAGGCTTACATTTTAGCTTATGTACCCATTTAGTGCCAATGGCCTTTTTGCTTGGAGGCACATCCCATAAAGACCAAATACCATTCTTCATAATAGCAATCATATATTGATTGCATAGCAGTCATCTAATTTTTTGCATTTAGTGCTTCAACAAAAGAAACAGACTCATTCAATTTGTGCCAAGGACCAAGACAAATCAATTATTAGTTTTAGCATTAGCCAAGATTGGCTTGGTTGTGAAATTTGTTGATGATAGATGTACAATTCATGATCTTTCAAATGGACACATGATTATTGCTTCTGGCATTTCATGTCATGGGTTGTATAAGCTCATAGACTATGAAAGATCTGTGAATGATTCAGCATGTGCAGTACATGATTCTCAAGCTATGTCTGCTGCAAAGCTTTGGCATGCACGCTTTGTTCATCTGAATTTTTTTAGTTTGCCATGCTTGTAGACATCTAAAATGGTGTCCTCTTTTCCCAAAATTGAGGCGCCCATAAAACATGTTTGTGAAGGCTTTATTTTGGGCAAAATGCATCATTCCTCCTTTCCAAAAGATGGTTAATTTTGGGCTACTCCAAAATTGCAAATTGTACATAGTGATGTCTGCGGTCCTATGCAGACACCTTCTTTTGGAAACTATCTTTACTTCGTGACTTTCATTGATGATTTTTCCAGGCATGCATGGGTATATCCACTCAAAGCAAAGTCTGAAGTGTCGACGTGATTCAAATAGTTTTTGGTTTTGGTTGAAAATCTGTCAGCATGTAAAATGGCCACCCTCCTTTCTGATCGAGGGGGGGAATATATTTCTTCTTACTTTAATGCATTTTTGGTCAAACGTGGGATAAAACATCAATCTATGGTGTCGTATACACCTCAAAAGAATGGAATTGCTGAATAGAAGAACATCACTCATGGAGATGGTGAGGTGTATGCTCAAGATTCAGGCTTTACCACATAGTTTCTGGCTTGAGGTTGCCATGTATGCAGCATATTTACTTAACAGGTGTCCCACTAGAGCACTACGGTCGATCACTCGTAAGGCCGCTGGATTGGATTGTAATTTTATTTTTATAAATATTCACACGCACCGGAAAGGCGTGACGAAGAGTTGTAACTTTCTTTGATTAATGAAAGGGCAAGCACGGCATTCGGCGAGAGGGAGTTCGCCAAACTATCTGTCTGGGCGACTGCACTGGAGTTGTCGTATTGCGGATTTGCACAAATTTTGAGTACTGTGTTTTGTTCTTAAAGTTTCAGTGATTAATTTTTAACACAGTAATGCTACGATAATATTAATAAGTATGTGTGCAATCGTAGTTTTTAATTCACGTGATAAGTGTATTGCGTCGTGATAATCTTCGGATTGAAGGCAAGTTACGATTTGATTTCATGATTGAATTGGGAAAATTAAACAAAGGGCCTCTGCACTGTCAGACCCCTATCCATCCCCAAGAACCCAGAACGAGATTAAAAGTGGCTAACGGGAAGCGCTTTTAACACACTCCATATGAGGCTTGGCATGGTCGCAAGCCATCTACTGCTCATTTGTGTGTTTCTGGTTGTCTGGCATATGCATTAGTGCCTAAACGACATCGCACGAAATTGGATGATAAAGCAGTAAAATGTATTTCTGTTGGGTATAGTTTTGAAAGCAAAGGCTATCATATGTATCCTCCACAGACTAAACACATTTTGGTTAGCCGTGATGTTTTTGTGGAAGATGCTATTCAGCCTTTACTTTCGTGTGCAAAGGAGACATCTGTTAGCTCCAAAGACATGTATGATACTTTGCTGCCTCTTTTTACAGGTGGACAGTCTAGTGTTGGTCCTCATGAGGCAACTTCTCAGCGTTTACAGGTTTCATGTGATGATGCAAATCATTCTATTTCTGATGGAGATTTACATCATGCACTTGCTGATGAGAGAGCTGATATTGAGGAGG